>OX578143.1:55972908-56032908 GCA_951213105.1 Amaurobius ferox | reverse complement strand
TATATATATATATATACTCATTTATGTAGCTTTATTAATCAAATAAAAGCTGTATAATCCATTCGTATATGAAATGAAAATTGTTTTCATATTTGAGTGAAAATATATTTTCTCAAAGTTTCCTTTTATCTTCATTTAACCCATCATTTCTTACATAAAACTCGCTTATCGTTCTTTTTCCCCTAAAATAATTTCCCTTGTATACCGCATATAAATAACATTTCCTCCACAACTTATCAAACTTCATCCGCGACGATAATACTCTCGAATACGGTCAGATTACTATGATGGATACGATATTTTGCGGGGGAAAAAACGGGATCCCTTTGAATCCCAAAATGTAGCAGAGACAGGTCGCAAGAAACAATCTTTGTGCTTATGACGCCCCCTGACATTATGGATCGGCCGTGATTTGTGTTTTGTTTCGTGCTTGAATGATTCCATGACTCGTTCACGGTCTATTGCTGATGTTCCTAATAATTGAAGCTCTGCCCAAATTCATGCTTAGTTTATGTGTTTATTTATGGAAACATTTATCTAATATCGGTAAACAATTTATATATTTAAATTACAAGATTTTTTTTGTCATCCAATTTCTGAGGATCTGTCGAACGGATTTTCTAAATTATTTTTGTTTGACAGCTGATACTTTCCGGATGAAATAAGGTGGTAAATAAATTCACTGTATTATATTTTTCCTGTGCCTTGCATCTTACATAGTAAGGGAAGATAACTGTGTGTACAGTACGTAACAGAAAATCTAAGACATGTACAATCATGAAATTTGACAGATAGGCTACTTGTCGACGTACACAGGTGCACCTCGAAGTTAATTTCTTTTAAAATTTCAAATTATATTTTTGGTGATTTTAGATTTTACCCTGATTTAGATCTTACCCGGATTTATTCACATAAATCGATTCCTTAGCGACTTAAAATATTATAACAGAGTTTTTATCTTGGCGCCATCAAAAAGACTGAATATTTTTCTATCAAACAAACTTTGGAAGGAGTACATAGGATAAATGGACACATTTTTATAAATTTTAAAATATATACACTTTTCGTGCGTTTTAAACATCCTTTAATTTTTAAACGATAAACCAAAATTAACGTGCCATCCAATGTTCACGTTTGTCAGCAGCTCCTAAATATATCACAAACTACTTAAAAATAATTTCATGAAGCCGTTAATTAATTATAACATTTTTTTATTCGAAGCATGTCAGATTTTTTTAATGAACGTAGCAGGTAGCGGACTCCACAAGAACCGTTTTACTCAGACGTACGGGGGAAGTGAACTTTTCGACAACGTGTCTTTGGTATGAGATTCGAGAGATGCCTTCTTGAAGTTTAGATCTAGAACGCTGTAGGGATGTCAGGCCGAAACGGACTTTAACTGCTTGGATTTAATTGGATTCCGAATCAAGAATAGAATGGAAAATATTTATGTGCCCAGCGTAGGGATAAGCGCTGGGCACATAAATATGCTGCATATGCTGCATTCGAGCAGCGCTCTAATATGTAATTATGGGCTTATTTAGAGTGAGCATGTGTTAGCGTGTGTCACGTGATTTAAGCGTGTGTTCGCACAGCGGGCGACTAAGATTTTCGAAAAATGTATTGAATTTAATTAAACCCTGATTTAAATCCCGTGCAACGACGTGTACAGTGTCTAGTTTTCAGTAAGATTCCCGTACAGGTGGGACAGTCCAGTGGTTAGCTCGCGGGGATTGCACTCGAAAGACCCGAATTCGATTCCTGGTTCCAGGGCACTTTAAATATGTAGGTTCGTAATTCCTTCCGAGAGGTTGATAGCAGGGGCAGGAGGGTACGGTCCATATTGATGCCACCACCACTGGGTTCCGGTCTAAAATGAGTGGCACTTCCCGGCCTTCCAAACAGATGCCTTACACCTTCGGTTAAGTTGGACGATCTGGGTTAAAGATTACGATTTCCTTGACGTGGTCAAAGAAAACTCTTCGTCATCGCATAAAATTAATTAGTAAACAAACAACTGGTCTCAGACAAATATATAATCTACTCCAAAATGCAAGGACTGAACAACCACGTCAACAAAAGTATATTGAAGAAGGAAGCTGTTTTGATCCTCCGAAACTAGTTGTAATCGAATTTATTTCATGTTGTGTCCTTAACGAATATTTTAGTTTTCAATTATTTTGACATTAATTTAAACAGTTTATTTTAAACTAGTATTTAAACTTGTCAAAGACACGGAAACTAACACTTGCATAAAATAAACTTTCAAAAATGTACAATAAGTTTGAATGAACGGCGTTGTTTATGTTTCATTTTCAATGTACGACGTTTACCGTCAAGTTTTAATCAAAAATTCGATTAGTTAGGCCTTGTCTCATGGTCGATGCTATAAATGGGCTAATTTTGAGTCTACTAAGTCACCAAGTTGCTTTTGGAAGGTCTGAAAAGTCTTCGAGGCACCTTTCCATTTTGCCACTCTTTGGGGGGAAATTTAAAATTAGGCGTCACATTGTGTCCGATCAAGTTTGTGATTGATACTATATAGGTGAGTAAAGTTTCAGCTGAAGTCATCGGTTGCTTTTGCTAGGGGAGGGGGGCTGAAAAGATTTAGATTAAACATTTTATTCAACCCTAGGGAGATTTTAGAATTTTTTTTCAATAATTTCCATTTTCTCCCCTCTCAAGTTATATTAAAAATCTGGCTCCAAATAAGTTTTGTCACGTAGTCGATGCTATATGCAGGGTGACCATACTTAAAGTAGAGGTGATTAGAGCACAATAGTGAGAAAACTGTTGGGCCAAACTCAACCAAATTTGCAGTAAATACTACTTAGACCATGGGATTTTGATTTTAAAAAGAAAAAAATAGTTCGGATTTTTGCCACCGCGGGCCAAAGAGGCACTGTGGTCCATTTTTTGAGTAAAATAGGCATAGGAAATACAGCAAGTTAACATTTTACATCCATTTTGAGAAAGACATCACATTTACATTTTACATGCATTTTGAAAAGGACATCACATTTATATTTTACATGCATTTTGAAAAGGACATCATATTTACATTTTACATGCATTTTGAAAAGGACATCACATTTACTTTTTACATGCATTTTGAAAAGGACATCACATTTACATTTTATACGTATTTAGTACATTTTATATTTACATTTGCATCATACATTTACATACGTGTGACATCAATTTTTGTATTGGCATCATTTACAGGTGTGATTCAATATGTTTTCCGTGCATATGTTCCCAAAAGTGCATTCTCTGCATAGCATTCGCTATTTCAGAAAGCAGCAGATCTCCATTGATTTGCTTGACGTGCAATGTTATTCGGTCCTTCAAAGTGGCTAAATTCTCGACATTCTCTTGGTATACCGAGCGCTTTACACCCCACAACCAAAATTCACAAGGGGTCAGATCAGACGAACAGGCTAGCCACTTCATAGGAAACACTCGACTAATTAATTATTCGGTTGTTGGTAAAATGCTGTCGTAGGACTTCCTGTAGGCGCAATCCAATATCAGAGGGTTCTCCATCTTACATAAATGTCGATGATTCAAGACATTCATGCTGTTGAAGTTGCGGAATAACAAAGTTCAGCAGCATTGTTCGATACCTCTCAGCATTTATGGAACTTTCTGTACTTCCTAAGCCTATTTTACTCCAAACATGGACCTTACAGCACCGCCTTTTTCTCCCTTTTATTTTCTTTTAAAAATCAAAAATGGTATCAAAAATATTATTTAGATCTAAATAGTATTTTTTAGATCTAATAGTAGTTTTTTTAAACCAACATCTGAAAAATCCATAAAAATCATTTTAATAATACAATAATCAATTTTATACTGAACAATATTATGCATTTTTCGTGATCAAAATGGGATATGTTAATGAAAATCAGCAGAGATTAATTTAATGATGTTAACCTGAGAAAATGACAATATGTTACAAGATTTCATGAGTGTAGTGATTTATAACTTATATTAAATGTAATTTTATATTTTTAAACGTGATATGCCGTATGCATAAATGTACTAATACTCTTTATGATTATACCATGATTAATAATTAATAATTATGTTAGTTCGTGTATGAATGTCAAGAAATTTTAAGAGGTATTTACGAGTTAATTTGTTAGAACCGGGCTATCGTTTTATATAAAAAGTCTTCACCGGGCTGAGGTCTCACAAAGGTTGAGAGGCACTGCTCTAGATTACTATAAGGGGTCGTTATAATTAGGAGTCTAAGAAGTCACAAACACGTTACAACATTAGTATACAGATTGTATTAAAGGCTGCTGAATTTAAAAAAAAATCATATTTTGATTATAACTAATTAACACATAAAATATTCCCGAATTATAACACTTTTGATTTATTCCACGTATCATTATGTTTCTAACAAATTAAGTCCTTTCCTTACCCATAGCATTGTTCCTAAAGCGCACTAATCTATATGAAGAAACATTCTGTTGTTTCTGTCCCTGAGTGGTTTGAATGTTGCTGTCAAAATGATTAATGTAGCAATTTCATCGATAAAAACCGTCGAATATTTTTCTCTCCAGGGTTACCACGGTTCATTGTACCGTCATTTCTTTTTTCTTTCAGTTCCACGGAAGAGAATGAAATAAGTGAATGGCAATCGAAGGAAATGCATTTTATGAAACGTAAGGAGCATTAACAGAAAAAGGTTGCGATTGAAAGAAGTTTGTCTAATTGTTGTTCCCAACTTTCTTTCTTGACAAGCGTTAACTTCACGATCAGAAATCACTCATGGTATAAAGAATGGTAGAATGAAAATGTGTTGCTTCTCAAGTAAACTGGAAATGTTTTTTCCAGAAAAAAAGTAATGATATGAAGTAAAAGGGGTTTTTCAGAACTGGGGTAAAAAGAAGATATTTAAAGCATTACTGTTGATATAGAAATACTTAATTAAAATAATAAAAATTAATTGTTTATTGGTTTTTTCTAATATTGCAAATTAGAAAATGCATCCTGCGCTTCCCGAGAGTTATGATGCTGAACTCTACACTGGGACTAAAAGAAAATTTTGAAAACCAAGTAATGTTTTTTCAATGCACAAACATTTTTACAATATCACTCAGAACAAAGAATAAATAACGTGCTACGCGGGTATAATGCGTCCTAATGCGTACACTCTATACTGATATAATAAACCTTTCGATGCGCATGTAATCTGAGTACACGATGTCGTGAGTTCAAGCTAAAAAGTGTAGCTTTTAAAACTAAGTTCTAGCGTACTTCAAAGCTGAGATTCAAAATGTTTAAACTAATTTATTTTATGTTGCTTACCATCGAAAAAACAAATCAGCGCTATAATTAATTACTTCTGAAGTAAACGCATGCGCGATCTCACTCTGCAAAGAAAAAAGTTTCTTTACACAAGAGGTAAAATTAAATATTTAAAAACCAGTCTCAGAAAGTTTTCATTGGATTTATGCCATTTTTAGAGCAATGCCCATTATGATAATGTAATACCAAATAAAAAAATGGGCGAAAACTTTTAAATAGTTAGAATTTTGCAATTTAAGCCCTACTTACCTAATGTCGTGTCAGATGTGTCTGAGATGTTTATGGAATCTCCTACCAAAAATCGTCCTACCATCGTCTGCAGTGAATGAATAGTTTTAATGAATAAATTGATTTGACGAAACAACTAAAAATAGCCCATTTTCGACTTTAAAATTTTATAAATGTTAAACTAATTCGAATTTTAATCGTGCCAAGAATACACCTACTCGTATACCGAATTTCCCGACTACCCGAAGTTTCGATTTTCCGCTTCAGACAGCCACACACACACACATTTTAATTTTTCTTCTGTAAAATAAATTCAGTCTTACAAATCCTATGCCCGAGCAATAATGATATAGGTCACTTTGACTTCATATTGCTTTTACGAACATTTACCTTTTCGGTTATTTTGTAGTTTTTGGTATTCAACGCCGTTAAATAAGTGTTAGAATATTGAAACGGACATGATCTCAATCGATTTGATGGATTCTGTTTTAAAAGTTAGCTTACGTAAATAATCGCATTTACTGAATTTAAAATTTTGCAAGATTTTTATTAAAAATATAGTTGAAAAACCTATAATATAATGAGAACAGTTCGTGGCAGAATTCTACAAATTGTGCCATTCGTTCTGTAATGTTAAATTACAGGTGATTTTAAATTGTACATATTTAAAATCACCAGTAACGCCGTGTATATCTGTTGGCTTATTATACAGAACCACATCGATTTTATTTCAAATAAATTTTATTTCAACTAACATGGATGCACACGCACGCAGGTTGCAAATTAAAAGCGTTCGATTCAAGTTTAGGAATGATTTAAACGTGTTATTATGAAAAAAAACTGACGTATATATCAATTTTCGTTTAGAAACATTACTTACTCTATAATAAAATGAAGTCTCGTAGTTAATTATATAATATATACAGGGTGTCCCAAAAACATTCGGCTTTTATCCTTAAATACTGATCTTTGACATATATAATAAAGTACAATGTTGCGTAAAAAAAGGTATAGAATTTTATGAAATAGATTAACATTTTCAGGGGATTAAATTTGAAGAAATACAAAATTTAAATTTCTATACGGCCCCTGTACGAAAACATTTCCAATGATAAAAATATGCCCCATACACTAATAAGGTGATGTACAGAATTTTAGCATTTTATCATAAAAAGTCCCACAGATATGAAAAGGCAAAAATACTGACACTTTTCGATGCATCGACATGGGTTTTCAAAAATCGACATGTGTCTAAATAAATAATAATGTTGCTATTTATTGGTACAAAAGTATCTACACTGTGTAGAAATAATAACTTTACATAAGGATTACAGAGCTTGTTCAAAATGTTTTCCATCCATGCCAAAGATCCATTAAAGATAAGAGGCAGATGCTATTTGCCTATGATGCATTTCTACGTTGCGTCATTTGCACTCTTGCTGTAAATATTTACATTTTAATTTGTGATTAATCCCTCACCAACTTTGTTTAAACATATCTCTGGGACTTTTTATGATAAAATGCTGAAATTTTGTGCATCACATTATTAGTGTATGGGGCATATTTTACTCATTGGAAATGTTTTTGTACGGGAGCCGTATAAAAATTTAAATTTTGTATTTCTTCAAATTTAACCTCTGAAATTTTTATCGATTTCATAAAATGCTGTACCATTTTTTGTCTGATACCAATATTTAAGGAATAACAGCGGAGGTCAATGTTTTTGGGACACCCTGTATACACTAAAATATATATTGTGATAGACAAATATTATGCTTTATTCAAAGCCAAGCATATATTCTACTGGAATTACGACATCTGAATTAGTTTCAATCGGGAATATCATGGCTGCATAGGTTGTTTAATTGCATGAAACAAATCATACTATACATTAGCCGATATATTTTGAAGGGTTTAACAAATTCGGGAATGTTTTGATTTGGTTTAAATATGTACGAACGCTCAATAAATTTCATGGACTTCATTTGTGATTATAGACATAATAAAATTATGACTATAAAACTATTCATTAGCAGGAATTGTGTAGAAGTAATAATATTTACTAGAATTAGAAATCATTTATTTATTAGAAATCATTTATTTATTGACTATGAGATGCACATTGCGTAGGTAAATTATTAAATTAATATTTTATGAGTTAGAATTAAGGCTTGGAATAAAGTAATCCTTACTTCCATTTGGGGAGAGATGGCGAGAAATTTGATGAATTTCCATGGAAATTTTGAGTCAAAAACGATATATACACTTTGTGGAAAAAAGTGAAACATAACACTAACAGTGAGCATTTAGAATTCTGACAACCTTGGTGAGGTTTAAAATAATGCCTTGTGCTCTTGCGAGCTTGAAGTAAATATTCTAAAATGTTTCCCAAAAAATTATAAAAGAAACCACGCTCATAAGCTGAATAAGATTGACTAATCCATTAATCATTTTCTTTTTTTACTGCGCGATATTTGGCAGACTTGATCTAAACAATATGTGGTGGTAGCATCCGGAGGGCATTGAGGCATTGAGGTCGAACTGTACTCCATGTTTCAAAGAGGGGAGAATGCGAATTATCTACCATCAATTAGTTTAGCTGGTAGCATTCATTGGCACAATTCAAAAACTTCAGGTTAACTAAAGTAATATTTTATGATATCGTCTGGTGAGTGTTAAGGTCGAGCTCTATTCCTGGGTTCGAAGGGAGTGAAAGGAAGTTTTCTATATAAACACAGTAGCAACCGTAGCCGCATAAACAGTCAAACAGATACAAATATTGAGTTCGGGATTCTAATATTATCTTAAAATGTGCTCCTGAAACATCTATCTGGCCTGTAAAGAATTCCTAGAAATACTGTAAAGTTACAAATTAATGACAAATTATATATATATATATATATATATATATATATGAGCCACCGAAACTAAGCAGCATCGGGCGCTGTTAGTACTTGGGTGGGTGACCACCTGGGAACACCGCGTACTGTTGGCTCATTTCAGTCGACGTGGTGGCCGAACGGTCAAGGCGAGCGTTTCCAGCGATTGATCGGCCGCTACGTTGTGGGTTCGAGTCCCACGTTAGACATGGATGTTGTGTGTTGTGGGCGCAGTGTGTTCCGTCCCCCTCTGGTGCGCCTGGGGCAACGTCCTTGGATGGCTAAATGTTTCACGATTTTAGCCGTACATAGAGCAAAAAGACGTTAGTCTAGTGCCTGGCCATTGGAAAAAAAATATATATATACATATATATATATATATATATATATATATATATATGAATTAAAAATTAATAATTAAAAAGTAAATTGCATTTTTTATTGTAAATTTAATTTATTTTTCATTTCTACCAAAAGATTGCCTACCCCAAATTCTTGCATCTTAGAGCAATTGTCTTTTAAGCCTGAAGACACACTCGTTCTAAATTGTGACCATACTTCTATCAAATCTTGACGTCCATATAGGCGTTAAAATGAGTTCATATTGAAGCATTTAAAAAACAACATTCTGTTTCAAAGAATGGAGTATTTTAAACTACATTCTTATTCCAATTTGAAGCATGCCAAATTATTTTTGTATGTTTAATTTAGAGTAAATCAGATAAACATTATTACTTCTAAAATTATATTCCTCAAAGATTTTCGTACAATACTTTTAATTGTGTCTAAAATTTCCAAAGTGTATTTTCAATAAATTTCATGCCATCCAAATGTGGTTCATTAATTTTATCTATTAATAGACTACTGAAACTCCCCATTTGCTTCGTAATTCATGATAGTAATTATATATGGTATACAGTTATTATCTTCTGTATCATTATTATTATAATTGCTATTACTATTATCATTTCTGTATCATTATATATATATATATATATATATATATATATATATATATATATATATATATATATATATATATATATATATATATATATATATATATATATAGATATATATATATATATATATATATATATATATAGATATATATATATATATATATATATATATATATATATATATATATATATAAAGGGTGTCCTAAAAACATTGACCTCGGCTTTTATTCCTTATATATTGATCTTAGACATATATAATAAATTACAAAGTTTCGTAAAAATGGGTACAGAATTTTATGAAATCGATAAAATTTTTTAGAGGATTAAATTTAAAGAAATACAAAATTTCAATTTTTATACGGCCCCCGTACAAAAACATTTCCAACGAGTAAAATGTGATCCATACACTATTAAGGTGGTGTACAAAATTTCTGCATTTTATCATAAAACGTCCCAGAGATATGAAACGAAATGCTGACTGAAACCATTTTTTGATGCACCGACATGGGTTTTCAGAGGGAAAAAACATGTCAGCAGATCACGTTTCAGGAGTCATACGCAAATTACAAAAAAACAATTACATAAATAAATAATAATTTTGCTATTTATTGGTACAAAAGTATCTACACTGTGTAGAAAAAATAACTTTACACAGAGATTACGAAGCTGGTTCAAAATGTTTTCCATCCATGCCAAAATCCATTAAAAATAAGAGGCAGATATTATTTGCCTATCATGCATTTCTGCGTTGCGTCGTTTGTACTCTTGCTGTAAACATTTACATTTTAATTTGTGATTAATCCCTCACCAATTTTGTTTAAATATATCTGAGACATTTTACGATAAAATGCTGAAACATTGTACATCACCTTATTAGTGTAAGGGGCAAATTTTACTCACTGGAAATGTTTTTGTACGGAGGCCGTATAAAAATTTTAATTTAATATTTCTTCAAATTTAATCCGCTGAAAATTTTTATCGATTTCATAAAATTCCGTACCTTTAAGTAACTTTGTAATTTATTATATATGACTAAGATCAATAATTAAGGAATAAAAGCCGAGATCAATGATTTTGGGACACCCTGTATATATATATATATATATATATATATATATATATATATATATATATATATATATATATATATATATATATATATACACATATATATAAATATATATACATATATATATAAGATGCAAATAAAAGAGGGAAACGAGCAATTGCATAGCATAAATGGCAGAGGTGGATTGCGACACCTCTTTCCCGGTTAGAAGCGTGCTTTTAAGCCCGGGCAACACTCCCGGAACCAATGCCATGCAGTGGCCTATCTTCCGGATATGTGTGAAGTCAAAGACACAGAAAAAAAAAAAAGCGAAGCAAACCATCTAGAAGCGACCACAAGACCAGAAACGACCTCAAGACTAGAAGCGACCATTGCAAGACTTTAGAAGCGACCATTGCAAGAGAAAGGGATGGAATGTAATCCGTATGAAGTGCATGCTGACGCTTAAAGCAGAAATCTGTTATCAACGTGCACCAGGGTGCGCTGTCCACACATGCGCAATGGTCCCACTAAGAACTTAAAGTGTTACTGCAAACATCCGCTATATCTCTAAAGTATGCATTTTTTTCTCTTTCTGTATTGAAAATTGAATTATAATAGTATTTCAAGAAGTTTTCGGGATAATTTCTTTTTATTGCCTCTTGCATGATATTTCTGTTATGTATGATACAATCAGTCTTGAAAGTATTAATACGTTGATTTCTCTTGAGGTGATTGATGACAACATTTCTAAATATGTTTTTAGTTAAGTTGGATTTCCAGTCAATAATGTGGTTAATTTTAATATTGAAATTGTTTCTTTTGTCAAATAAAACAGTATATGTGCCATATTTACTATCTTGCTTTAGTGTGATATCTAAAAAATCAACACTGTTTTCTTCCGTTCCTTTATTTTCAATCAATTCCAGTTCTTTAGGATAAAAACTAAAATCAAACGGTGGCATATTCGTATATTGTCCAAAAAGGACATCGTCAACGTAACGAAAGTATGGTAATTCATGTAAGATGTGAGTGCTCTCTTCAAATTTATTCAAATAAAGGTCGGCAAGCAGGGAGGAACAGCCCCCTCCCATGGGGATACCTTTTATTTGTTGAAAATAGTTTGTTCCATCAAATAAAATATTCTCAAACAGCACGATGCGTAACAAGTCTTGATATTTTCCGATAGTAATGACCTCCTTTAAGTCATATATTGCATATATCTCCTTCAATATCTCATATAAATTTCCTAGATTTATATTGTTGAATAAATCCCGGAAATCAAAACTTTTAAAACGTAAGTCCTTATTATAAAATTGTAGTCTGTTGATTACATCGTAACTATTATTTATCATTACTGTGCCATGTTTTTTGAGTTGTGTCATTACACTTTTGAGAAGTGTTAAAAGTTTTGCATTGGCTATTGTTAAGTAGGATCCACATCCCACTGTAACAGGACGGAACTTGACAGGATTTTTGTGAAGCTTCGGTATAAGTACAAGATAAGGAAAATTAACTGTTTTTAGATCAATATCAATTCGTTTATACAAAGCTTTTATTTTATTTTCTAAACTTTTTCCTGTTTGATGTAACTGGGTATACATTTGGGTGTCTTGATAACTGTTACTTAAAGTATCGACGTAATATTTACGGCAGGTAAATGAGTAATTAGAGACGACTTTATCCGTGTATGTTATAGCATATTTATCTTCACACTTTTTAACTGCAGTTTTTATAGATGGATAATATGTTTTTTTACGTAATTGTTTATAGTGCAGATTGAACTTTTTGGTCAGGTGATATTTCCATTCCGTAAATGCTTGTATAGGCAGACTGTATTTGACGGCTAGTTTGTATGTAAACTTCTTCAGATCTTGTTCAAAGTCGTTTTCAATATTTTTATATTCCTGTATTCTGAATTTAGTACCAAGTTGAAGCATGTACTTTAATTGTGGATTATCTACAATATTGAGGTCTCCTGTGATAATATGTCCATGATGAGAATTGAGAAATGGGCTATTTTGGCACTCACATACATTACTTTTGAATTCATTGATGTTTTTACTTATACGGTTATAATTAAAGATTTTTCTTCCATTGGTTTGTACAAATTTATAAATCAATTTAACATCCATATTAGGTATTGGCTCGAGATGTGCTAAGTCCTTGATATAGGATTTGATTGGCAACTCGTCAAAATTTTTGTTTTTAAAGGTAGTTATAAATAGTTCTGATGTAATTTTCTCCTTGGTAGGTGAATTTAATTCCACTTTCAACAAACTGGCCTTTAGTTTCAGTGAATCCAACATTATTGCAAAATTCGTACATGCAATTTCTTTATTTTTCATTGATTTCTTTTCGAATTGATACTCTTGTAAATAATACCAGATGCGTTTAACATAACGTTTTTTGATACCGAATATTAGATTTTTAATCCATCCAGGTTTAATTACTATTTGTGTTCTCACTTTATTTATGAACTGTTCGATCCTTTCGAGAGTTGCATTATAACTCATACATTTCTTATTGCCTCCTCTTTGCCATCGTTTTTTTAAAAAACAAGGGATATCTTGCAATACCGGCATTCGTTTTTCATTATTGCAAGATTCGAAATTATAATTATCACGAAATATGATTGTATTTAGTCCATAAGGGTAAGCTGTTCCATATTGGTGGATATGGGTATTTTCCCACCACAATCTCTCTTGCAGTTTGGGTACAACATCGATGATAGTAACAGTTATTTTTGAGAAATCATGGTATCCAAAATGACGAAGTTCCAAATTAGTTATATGTGCATCCGTTTTAAGTGATTTACCAACTTGACTGCGATGTAAGTTAATGCGTAAGTGCAGGCGATTTTTGGTTTGGCCGATATATTTAACTTGGCATGTTAGGCATGTAATACAATAGATGACATTAAAAGTCTTGCAAAATATTCCATAACTGGGGTTGGTAGTAGATATTTGAAGAGGGTCTGCCACTGGGCAGAGTTTACGGTCAAGGCGAGCGTTTCCAGCGATTGATCGGCCGCTACGTTGTGGGTTCGAGTCCCACGTTAGACATGGATGTTGTGTGTTGTGGGCGCAGTGTGTTCCGTCCCCCTCTGGTGCGCCTGGGGCAACGTCCTTGGATGGCTAAATGGTTCACGATTTTAGCCGTACATAGAGCAAAAAGACGTTAGTCTAGTGCCTGGCCATTGGAAAAAAATATATATATACATATATATATATATATATATATATATATATGAATTAAAAATTAATAATTAAAAAGTAAATTGCATTTTTTATTGTAAATTTAATTTATTTTTCATTTCTACCAAAAGATTGCCTACCCCAAATTCTTGCATCTTAGAGCAATTGTCTTTTAAGCCTGAAGACACACTCGTTCTAAATTGTGACCATACTTCTATCAAATCTTGACGTCCATATAGGCGTTAAAATGAGTTCATATTGAAGCATTTAAAAAACAACATTCTGTTTCAAAGAATGGAGTATTTTAAACTACATTCTTATTCCAATTTGAAGCATGCCAAATTATTTTTGTATGTTTAATTTAGAGTAAATCATATAAACATTATTACTTCTAAAATTATATTCCTCAAAGATTTTCGTACAATACTTTTAATTGTGTCTAAAATTTCCAAAGTGTATTTTCAATAAATTTCATGCCATCCAAATGTGGTTCATTAATTTTATCTATTAATAGACTACTGAAACTCCCCATTTGCTTCGTAATTCATGATAATAATTATATATGGTATACAGTTATTATCTTCTGTATCATTATTATTATAATTGCTATTACTATTATCATTTCTGTATCATTATATATATATATATATATATATATATATATATATATATATATATATATATATATATATATATATATATATATAAAGGGTGTCCTAAAAACATTGACCTCGGCTTTTATTCCTTATATATTGATCTTAGACATATATAATAAATTACAAAGTTTCGTAAAAATGGGTACAGAATTTTATGAAATCGATAAAATTTTTTAGAGGATTAAATTTAAAGAAATACAAAATTTCAATTTTTATACGGCCCCCGTACAAAAACATTTCCAACGAGTAAAATGTGATCCATACACTATTAAGGTGGTGTACAAAATTTCTGCATTTTATCATAAAACGTCCCAGAGATATGAAACGAAATGCTGACTGAAACCATTTTTTGATGCACCGACATGGGTTTTCAGAGGGAAAAAACATGTCAGCAGATCACGTTTCAGGAGTCATACGCAAATTACAAAAAAACAATTACATAAATAAATAATAATTTTGCTATTTATTGGTACAAAAGTATCTACACTGTGTAGAAAAAATAACTTTAAACAGAGATTACGAAGCTGGTTCAAAATGTTTTCCATCCATGCCAAAATCCATTAAAAATAAGAGGCAGATATTATTTGCCTATCATGCATTTCTGCGTTGCGTCGTTTGTACTCTTGCTGTAAACATTTACATTTTAATTTGTGATTAATCCCTCACCAATTTTGTTTAAATATATCTGAGACATTTTACGATAAAATGCTGAAACATTGTACATCACCTTATTAGTGTAAGGGGCAAATTTTACTCACTGGAAATGTTTTTGTACGGAGGCCGTATAAAAATTTTAATTTAATATTTCTTCAAATTTAATCCGCTGAAAATTTTTATCGATTTCATAAAATTCCGTACCTTTAAGTAACTTTGTAATTTATTATATATGACTAACATCAATAATTAAGGAATAAAAGCCGAGATCAATGATTTTGGGACACCCTGTATATATATATATATATATATATATATATATATATATATATATATATATATATATATATATATACACATATATATATATATATATATATATATATATATATATATATATATATATATATATATATATACATATACAAGGTAATCGTAAACTGTTTTGACAAAATTAGAGGAGTGATGGTATCCATCAAGACGAACAATATTTACTATGGAACCTAGGGTCGTATTCCACTCTGAGTGTCAGAAAAGCGTAACGTTGAACTTTCAATAGTGAAAATAAGGAAAACTAACGTAATCGTAAGTTGCACAATCCCATTTATTTACACCAGAGAAAGACTCAAAGAAGATACTCAAAGTGACGACCAAGGGTGCTGTTGCACAATTCACACTTGAGAATGAACGACTGGCGCAGACCCCTCAAAGACACCTGGTGTCGTGTTTATCCTGTCCGCTGCAACAACGATTCTCGCGACAAGATTTTCTGCAGAGTCCACAGGCGTCTCCTACACCAATGATTTTATGTGCCCCAGAAGAAGAAGGCCAGTGGGTTGAGGTCCGTTGAACGTAGAAGCCACAGGTCCGCTACGTCCGTTTCGAAGTTAATTTTTTCTGACACTCAGAGTGGAATTCGACCTTAGGTTCCATAGTAAACGTTGTTCGTCTTGATGGGTACTATCACCCCTCTTATTTTGACAAAACAGTTTACGAACACCCTGTATATATATATTTCACATGATAGAGATCTGCCATAAACTGTCTCAATTCTAGCCATTATATCAGTTAAAATGTCTAAAATTGCAAAAATTTAGAACACTCTACCTTAAATCTTCAATGTTCTGTATTAAATTCCCTTATTCTCACTTGGGGTATTGCTTTGAACCTGCATGACATGAAAATTCCATTTTGGGGTAAATCATAAGTTAATTATCAGTTTCATGCAGTTAGAATACTTTAAACAAATTTTTAATATTTAAATTCCATAAATTGTGCTTGTTACATAAGCATAATGATTGCGACATTTGATTCAACAGTATCTTAAGCATACTCACGGGATCCACACCTCACACGGGACACACACCTAAAGGGGGCATTCCAAAGACTAGGGTTGTACGCCCCATGCAAATCACTGCATCATGGAACTTTATGAGATTTTCAGAATGGACAAATTGTAGCAAAAAATGTAGCTGCATATAACTGTTACAATATAGCGAACTTCTATGTAAATCGACAGTTTGGGAAATTTACCTTTCTGATCGCGCCCTTTAAACTGGTTCTGTGAGTCTGAACTAGAACATTGTATCGTGGGTTAAATCTTTATGAAATATGATGCCTGTTTAGTAGTTAACCATGGATGGAAGTGGAATATTCTTCGACAGAATCATAAAGCATTATCAGGAACAGCGTTGATTTGGACACCGGAAAGAAATGGGAATAGAGGTCATCTGACTGGAGGTCACGAAGTAGGAGCAAAAGGAGTCTTCATGGGCAAGCTGGACAGAAGCGGAACTTTTATTTACCAAACCGAAAGGAGTGACAGGTTAGACTAAAAGCTTTATGTACCTCAAAGAATAACGAGAAATGATGATAATAGAATTTGGAAAATTGCGACACATTGAAAGCTTTCTTACTATATTTGTAGGTGTCGGCTATTTCATACTGTAAAGCACATAAAAAAATCTGATGTGGGCAACACATGACTTTCCTTATATAATGCAATGAATTTCTTACTTTTACAGTTAAAAAAAATGTTATTCTTATAGTAGATGCTTTTACTCTTTCCAAGATATTGAATTTTCTTCAAATAGTCGTCATTTTCATTGATTTAGCGTAATTTTTATCAATTTGGCGAGATTTTTATTAATTTGGCAACAATTAAAAATGTCGCCAAGTTGGCGAGATTCCGCCAAAGTCGTCGCCAAAATCTCGCCAAGCGTTATGGATGGAGAAATAAGTTATTCTCACAGCAGATAAATAAGTATTGGCGTTCAAATACAAAAGTATTACTCAAAGTATCTTTTTTCATGAATGGAACGAGCTAAATCCACGAGAATGGTGTCACCCAATTTATCGCATCGTATTACAAATGAAAAGTGAACATGTTTCTCAATAGGAAATATTTTTTTTATTTTATATAACTTTTTGATAATTTTTCTGAAAAATATACAATATCTCGAAAACGGTTCATGTTAGCGTTCTAAAATTTACATCAATCGTTTTCTAATGAAGAATTACATAAGAAATGTCTATTTTCGTAACTTTATTAGCGGTTTTGATTTTTTGACGATTTTTTTCAAAAATTCACTCGAATATTTAGGGGGGGGGGTTGAACATTCGATTGCGTATAAAAACAATAGGCTTCCAGCGTTTACGGATTGTGATTTTTGTACCAAATTTCGTTCGAATCGGTCCATTCGTTCGTCAGTTATCGTCTCCACAGGCTCACTGACACACACACACACACGCACACACACACACACACGCACACACACGCACACACACGCACACACACACACACACACACACATACTTTCACACACACACACACACACACATCACTTCAAAAGTGTTTGATTCGTGATCAGGCATGCTTGAAACGTTGTCTCCCGTCGAAAACTCGAATTCGAATTTTCGACCCCGTCACAATACTTTCCTTATACATTATGTATATAAGCAAAGTAAAAAGTAACACTGGTCGAATTGTTATCTACAATGGTAGCGCGATATTATATTGGCCATTGACATACTTAAAATGCCTATATTGCATATTTTCAAACCTTTTCAGCAATAGACCCCATTAATCTTCATTTTCACCTATATTTATATATAAAAGCTAAAAGCTTTGCTTTGATAAAAATGTTAAACAAAGTAGTAAATATATATTAAACTTCGAATTGTTGAAAGCGATTAACTCCCGAAGAACAAATACATTTATTTTATTCGATTTATAAAACGCAACGTAATTTTTTATGTCTAACGTATTAATTGGAATACATTCAATTTTCGGGAAATTCGTTAAATGTTTTAAAACCATTTGACTACCTCTCTAGCTTCTTTTACGTCTTTCACGTTAAGCTCCAGAGGCTAAGTATTAACAGCCATTTGTTTATTTTACGGAAAGAAATCTCCACCATTTGAGTAATTTGTTTAAATTAATGACCTTTTGTGCCAAAGAAAACATGTACCATTAAGAAACTTTTTGAGGCAGAATTTATTTTAAAAAAGTTTTTCTTTATGTTTTAAAGTGATAGTTAAAACAAAATAAATTACGTATTTTGTATGTATACACACCTTTAGAAAAGAAATTATAATGATACTTGTATTTGGTGCTATAGAATATTTTTAACAGTATAAGCATTTTCAAATTTCTCAGTTTATTCAGAAAAGAATTTTATAATAGGATTTTATAATGTATCTTTAATTATGAAAATGAAATGTCGACAGTTCCTTTTTTTGCTTATTGTTGGCAAAATATTTACTAAACTATCGGTATTGAAAAACAATTTGCATTGAAGGATTTACTTCTTGGGATCAGCTATGGAGCTTAAATGGCTGATATGGATTCAGTAACAAATTCTAGAGGGAGTAGGGGGTTTACTAAGGATTTTCACTTACGGTCTAATTTTTTTAAACATCTCTTTCTCATGATGGGCTATAGATAGATCTATGATGATGCCTGATATGAATTTAACATAAAATTCCGCAAGATGTAAGAGGATTCACTAAAGATTTCCACTTCCGGATTTGATTGAATTTCGGTTTAAAAATGTCCTTTGGCTGATAGAACTTAGATAATGCATCGCATTCCAGATACGATAAGCGGGGGGTGGTCACTAAAGATTTCAATCAAGAATTTGTAGCTCTTTAAAGTTTTACAACTGCATATAATTGGATTTTTAATCGAACTAAAATTTTTCAAATAAAAAAGCCTTTAAAATGTAACTGTCAGAACGATTTTATTTTCACTTTTCATACTCTCAAATGGCTTCGAAATTATAAAAGATAGATAGAAAAAGTAAGCGGTAAAAATATGTATGAGGAAATTTAGTTTCTACATCTATATTTATTTTTTAAGAAGTTCTTACAGTTTTCGAGTAATCGTCTGGTCAAGTTGAAAATTTTCCGTTTTTTAAATTTGCAATGCCTATATCTGTAAAACTAAAAGTCATAGTTATGAACTATAAACAAGAATTTGTAGCGCTTTAAAAGCCCTATAAATGTATGTAATCAGATTTTGATGCAAATTCTTTTTCTTTGGTTCAATATTACAAAAGTTGAGTTTTATTTTACAAAATGTTAATCAGGCAAAGCCGATACGTCACCATTGGACTGGAGCCACCGCCAATATATTTTTTTATTTTCATTTTCAGAAGTAAAATTTACTCTTCATAAGGAATTAATTCATTGTTAAATGAAAACGTTGTCACGGATTCTAACGTTTAAATTATTTTTTATTTTTATAAACGATGACGCCGATTACATTTTATCACATATGTTTTATAGACTTTGATTTGAGATACCACACAACTTAAGGTATCACACTCATTTCGTTAATATATTTAACATTCAAAATATTTTCGAATTCTACTGTAACTATTATACGGGACATATCTTAGGAATAAACCGGTTTTTATTTTCCCTGCAATACATGGTAATGTTTTGCGAAAGTATTGGAATATGTGTTTATATTTTTATCTATTAGGTTTGGATCTGAATACCCCCGACCATAGACGTTAATAACTTCACAACTTATTCGGCATTCAAATAATTTTGCTAGTATATTACTTTCCCTGCAATGCATGATACTGTATTGCGAAAGAATTGGACTATTTGTTTATATTTTTATCTACTAGATTTGGATATGAATACCCCCGACCATAGACGTTAATTACTTCAGAACTTATTCGACATTCAAAATATTTTTGCTAGTATATTACTTTCCCTGCAATGCAAAATACTGTATTGCGAAAGCATTGGACTATTTGTTTATATATTTATCTACTAGGTTTGGATCTGAATACCCCCGACCGTAGACGTTAATAATTTCACAACTTATTCGATTCTCGTTAGATCGCCGAAGTCAGGCAGCATCGGGCGCGGTTAGTACTTGGGTGGGTGACCACCTGGGAACACCACGTGCTGTTGGCACATTTCGGACGCGGTAGCTCGGTGGTTTGCGCGACGCTGCCACAACTGCCGCCGTGTTCATGCGGAGTACGATCACGTTAAACATGTGGGTCCGTAAGTCATTCCGAGAGGTTAGTGTTAGGGGAAGGAGGGTACGGTCCCTGTGGATGCCTCTCCCACTGGGTTCCGGTCCAAAATTGGGTGGCACTTCCCGGCCTTCCAAACTGTTACCTTACACCTTTCTGGTTGGTCGGACGGTCTGGGTCTCAACAACAACAACTTATTCGATACTAAATATTTTTGCTAGTATATTACTTTCGCAGTGTTTATATTAATATCTGTTTATATTCTTATTTATTAATTTTGGATCTGAATACCCCCGACCATAGACGTTAATAACTTCACAACTTATTCGAAATTAAAATAATTTTGCTAGTATATTACTTTCCCTCCAATGCATGATACTGTATTGCGAAAGCATTGGAATATTTGTTTATATTTTTATCTATCCGGTTTGGATCTGAATACACCCCGACCATAGACGTTAATAACTTCACAACTTCTTCGACATTCAAAATATTTTTGCTAGTACATTACTTTCCCTGCAATGTATGATACTGTATTGTGAAATCATTGGACTATTTGTTTATATTTTAATCTACTAGGTTTGGATCTGAATACCCCCGACCATAGACGTTAATAACTTCACAACTTATTCGATACTCAAATATTTTTGCTAGTATATTACTTTCCCTGCAATACATGATAATGCATTGAGAAAGCTTTGGAATATTTGTTTATATTTTTATTTATTAGGTTTGGATCTGAATACGCCGACCATAGACGTTAATAATTTCACAAATTATTCGACATTCAAATATGTTTGCTAGTATATCACTTTTCCTGCAATGCATGACATTGTATTGCGAAAACATTTTAATATCTGTTTATATTTTTACATATTGGGTTTGGATCTGAATACCCCCGACCATAGGCGTTAATAACTTCGCAACTTATTCGAAATTCAGATATTTTTGCTAGTATATTATTTTCAGTGCAATACATGATAATGTATTGCGAAAGCATTGGAATATCTGTTTATATTTTTATTTATTAGGTTTAAATCTGAGTACCCCCGACCATAGACGTTAATAACTTCACAACTTATTCGACATTCAAAATATTTTTGCTAGTATATTACTTTTACTACAATACATGATAATGTATTGTGAAAGCATTAGAATATTTGTTTATATTTTTATCTATCAGGTATGGATTTGAATAGCCCCGACCATAGACGTTAATAACTTCACAAGTTATTCAATACTCAAATATTTTTGCTAGTATATTACTTTCCCTGCAATACATGATAATGTATTGCGAAAGCACTGGAATATATGTTTATATTTTTTTTTCATTAGGTTTGGATCTAAATACCCCCGACCATAGATGTTAATAACTTCACAACTTATTCGATACTTAAATATTTTTGCCAATATATGACTCCGCAATACATGGTAATGCATAGGGAAAGTACTGGAATCGGGTCGAAAATCGCAACTCGAGTTTTCGACATATTGTGTCCACTCTAACTAAAGAACAACTGAGGCCAAATTTCATAAAATTTGGCAGGTATATGATTTGTAAATTACCCTGGTGCTGATTAGATTTTGGTATGATTCGGTGAAACGGAACCTAATTTTATTTGCAAAATGTCTCGCATAAATCATTATCATCTAAATTAAAATACTACGTATGCTCAAATGTTTATGTTATACGTAATTTTTGACGATAAGAAGAATAAGGCAATCCCCATTACTCTAATCGTCCACGAGATATTGATTTGCATTTTTGCTACGCCGCCTATGAATACAATTTACCTTTGAGCGCAATTACAAAATGAAAACGAAAATAGAACTATAAGTGCAAATTCGGTACATATTTTCAAATAAGTATGCGTGATGTTTTGTGCAGTAAAATTCAATTTAATGGAATAAGAAAAAAATAAAGAAAAAATGAATTTAAGTCTGTAAGGAAAGCCATATGGTGCTCATGCTTTTCTTACTTATAAAACTGAATACCCAATGGGTTTCACTAGTTTATAAGAGAAAAGCAAAAGGTTTTGTTTGTTGATAAAAAAAAATGTAACACAAACCTATTAAACTTCCTCTTGTTAAAACGATTAACTTTTAAAGAACAAATATATTTTTTCCTTCGATGAAATGTAGAATATTTCTTTTTGTCTAACGTATTAACAGAAATCCACTCAATTTTCGAAAAATTTGGTAAATGTTTTAAAGCCATTTAACTCACTCTCTAGTTTCTTTGTTTAATGCACTTTCAGTTAAGCTCCAGAGTCTAAGTATTAACAGCCATTTGTTGACTTTACTGAAAGAAATTTTCACTTTTGAGTAATTTACTTAAATTAATGATCTTTTATACAAAGGAAAACACGTTTTCTGTTTATTTTTTATATTTGCATTGTAATACTTGTACATTTCGCATTTTGCTGAAACTACCACTTACAAAAGGCTGATATAATACATGCATTTTCCAATAAAGAATGTTTATATTTTTAAACACATAAGTATTTCCAATTTTCTTACTTCATTTATTTTAGTGTAAAGCAATTTTTGCAAGTTTCTTTAATTGTGATGAAAATATGGTGGCCGTTAATTTATCTTCAATTGCGAACAATTTTTAGTGCAAACATTTCAACGTAGTTGAAAAGTGTTTATAACTTTGTTCATTCAATCTGTCTGTCCGTTCGCACGATAACTGTCGTAAATTGACGTTATCGAAATGAAATTTTAGTATGTTGTTGAGACAGTCGGTGGAATATATGGGAATGTAAATTAATAACATCACCCAATTAGTTTCTGATTGAACCCGGGTTGAAAATGTTAAATATAGTGAACCGTATAAGACCTGATTGTCAAACATTTCCAAGCAAAGTTAAAATTCACAAATTGCTTCGAAAATTTTAGGAAATATTTAAATTATCCCATAAAATATATAAACATTTTTTAGCAAAATATGTTTGGTAGTTTTTTAAATAAAAATTAAAATAGTATTTACACCCATATTATATGAAGACCAAGGGCCGTACCGTGCTGAAAACACCGGTTCTCGTTAGATCACCGAAGTCAGGCAGCATCGGGCGCGGTTAGTGCTTGCGTGGGTGACCACCTGGGAACACCGCGTGCTGTTGGCCATGTCGGGCGCGGTAGCCCGGTGGGTTGCGCGCTGGATTTGCACGCTGCCACAACTGCCGCCTTGTTCATACGGAGTATGATCACATTAAACATGTGGGTCCATAAGTCCTTCCGAGAGGTTGGTGATAGGGGAAGGAGGGTACGGTCCTTGTGGATGCCTCTCCCACTGGGTTCCGGTCTAAATTGGGTGGCACTTTCTGGCCGTCCAAACAGTTACCTTACACCATAGGTTCTCCTCAACCTTTTTTTGCCCACAGCCCACTTTGAGAATATTTTTTTCCTAATGCCCCCCCCCCCCCCAATTTTTTTTACTTGCGAATCTGAAACAGCTATTGCCACGATTATATTTAAACGTGTAATATCATATACTATAGTCGTAAGATAGGATATGACCCTATCCTATTTCAGAGTTTAAAGAAGACTGTTTCAATGAGAGCAATTAAAACGCATACTTAATTATATTGAAAAGTATTTTTATTGACATTCAAAAGACATTGAATTTATAACTTATCTAATGAGAAGGTTGAATTTGATGCATTTTAAGGAGTTTGTTAATATCAGGCTCGATTTTACTTAAAAACAACTGTAAGTCGCCGCGTTCAGTAACATGGAGCAGATTTCTCTTTTTAGTTACCAACGTTGCTATAGCATTAAATCCACGTTCAACTAAATAGGAAGATGGGAATGCTATCGGAAATCGTTGAACAATCGACCATAATCCTGGGTACAGTTGCAAAATCGCCTTCTGCAGCAAAAATTCTTGGTAGCCATTCTTGAATTTAATTTTTAATTCCCCATTTGTCGTCAGTTCTATTAGTTCTTCATTTAACTGAGATGATCCTGCTGTGTTGACATTTGAAAAAGGATCCAAAACCCAGCTGGTATGTGTGTCCATGTTTAAAATGTTCTGGAATCGTTCCTTGAAATTACTGTGGAGATTTTCCAAGTGTTGACAGTAAACAAGCAAGTCGTCGTGCTTGAATGATACTGCTGATAAATTTGGGAAGTTATTGAATTCGCGTCTGGCGATATTTCTTTTGTATAATAGCAGTTTGGACACGAAAGCAGCAACGCTATTTTTTGTCTTAATCAAGTTTAAGTTATCACCTTAAAGTTGGAGATTGACATCATTAAATAATCTATACAGGTCTGACAAGTACGCAATATCGTTCTTTGATGAGATAAGGTTGTCGCGCGCAATTCCGTGTCTTTCTTTCCTAGGAACTCTATCACAGACCCAAACAGATTGTAAAATCGTGTCAAACAAGTACCTTTTGACAGCCAGCGCACCTCTGTGTGAAGTAGCAATCAGTTGAAATCTTCATCATTGGCAATGCAAAGCTGACTAAATAATCTGTCATTCAACGAGTTACTTCTGATTTTATTAACTGCTCTGATAGCATATTGCAGTGATGTATGGAGGCGTTCACACAAATTTTTCGTAACCAAATGCTGGCGATGAATTACGCAATGCACTGCAAGCACGTCAGGAACTTTATATTTTAAGCACACTATGAAGCCTTTGTGACGCCCTGTCGCCTGAACTAATAGCCCTGTCGCCTGGAATAATGGCCGGTGCGCCATCCGTAGCAACTGACAAAATATTATTAAAAGGAATTTCCTTTTCGTCACAAAACTTTTCCAGTGTATTAAATATGGTTTCTTCTTTTGAATCTGTTTCCAAATTCATAGCAAACAATAGTTCTTGACATATTTTCTCATCTTTGATAAACCTCACGTATGACAATAACAATGCTTCATTGGTTGGTAAAGTGGACTCATCCAGCTGAATTGAAAATTGACAAGTCTGCAGATGATTGCACAATGATTCTCCAATGTTTTTAGCCATCTCATCAATTCGTCTTTGCACAGAACTATTGCTCAAAGGAATTTTTCGGATAATATCTGCAGCTGGTTTATGGAGCACAGTGGTTATTACTTCATTTACTGCTGGTAAAATTAAATCTTCCCCAATAGTATGTGGTTTGCCTGTTTTAGCAGTCAACAATGAGATACTGTACGAAGCTCGAAGTCCGTCATCGTCTTGCTTAGAAGCTGATGAAAAAAGTTTTGAAACAGTTGGCTGAATTTCGTACTTCTTTTTCATGTCTTGAAAATAGGTCCCATCTTTGTCTTTCTTATCCGGGTGTATTTTATTAATGTGATCTTGAAGCCTAGAAGGCTTCATCGCTTCATTTGAAAATGCTTTTTGACAAATAAGACACATTGGCGATGATGGATTTGTGGGATTTTCGATTAATCCGTACTTAATATAATCCACACTATACTGCCGCCTCTTCTTTTTTGCTTCCCACATGGTTTTTACTTTACAGATACGTGAGTAGTATTAGTATACTTTTAAAACCCTGTCATCAATTGTGCGCGATAATGCTAATGAAAATAAAACGAACAATCACTGCCTTTATATAGGCTGGAGACATATAACACGCATCGACAGGAATAAGATGAACATGCAGTGACTCGTTTATAACACCTGGCGCCGAAGTAAAGCGCGGGGGCAAGGGTGATGCGGGAGCAGAGTGCGGGTTAGAACAAGCACAGATAATACTGCCAATTCTTGCAAGATTGCAAAAATCACGTTATTTAACAAAAACTTGTTATAACTGAATTGCTACAAGCATATTTTTTGCTATTTTTTATTAACAAGCTTTTGTTAACTTTACCTGTATTTATATATGAGATATTTCAAGGGAAATTGGAAGATTTGAAAATTTTTAATTCAAATCTAAAATTAAAAATTTTTATATCATCCAATTTAATGTAGATCTGAATGTAAAGGAATCTTTAAGTTCAATTTTCATCTACTTCCAGAACTACCGAAATATGTGAATTTTCGCGCACGTGATAAGAATGATTAAGATACATACAATAACAAAAATTAACCAATATTAAAGTTTACTTTAGGTAGAACGTGATTAGCGTGTTTTTTTTTATTTGTCTTTTTTAAACTATATTTTTTTTAATCTGCCCACCGCCCCTCCGTACCAGCTCAACGTCCTCTAATTTTCTCTGGGTCTTCTACTGTCCCCCTGAAAGTCTCAAACGCCCACAAGGGGGCGTTATCGCCCACGTTGAGAACCTATGCCTTACACATTTCTGGTAGGTCGGACGGTCTGGGTCTCAACAACAACCCATATTATATGAAGAGATGACGTGACCCACCACAAAATAAAATACGGCATCCACATTTTCCTTCAGTGCAAAAACCGTGATTTTAAAAGTTTTTTTAAATTTGTATTTAGTGTTGCTTCTGTCCGAAAAATGCTTTATTTTTGCGCATTTTCTGTGCATCTGTATTCTGTGCCAAAGCAATTACAATATTTTTGAGTTTGATCATCAAACTTTGAATATTTCTACAACAAAGCCTAATTTTAATGGATGCAGAATGTAAGCACGTGATTGTAAGATGAGTTGTATAAGAACTGATGATTTTTTTTTTCAAAATTATTCAGTTCTGGAGTCTGGAATAAAAGTGATATGAATTAAATATTCATTGCTTTTACATAAAGAGCCAGACGATTTATATTTCGATAACGTCATTTGAATAATGTTCATTCTTTGGGCTGAAGTTTTAAGTTCCCAAATAAAATAAATTTTGTGGTATTGTGATAATTAAAGAAGGATCACCGTTGAATATGTGGCATTTTAGAGATGTTTAAATAAAATTGCATTTCAGTTGGAAAATGTTTCATAATCAATTATTTATGCATGATTGATCTTTCTTGTTATTCTATATAGTTGAAGGTCATTCTAAGTCCACATTTTCACTGGCTATAGCTAGAAAATAGCACTAGTTATATTTGTGAATATGTGTTAAGGACCCACTCTGCAAATTTTCTACTTGCCTTGGCGTAAATTCATTGGAGAAGATTCATCTAATACAATTATGTGGAGAATATATATTTTTCCTGAGAAGTTTCGAATTCAAGATTTTAACCGAAAAGCACGTTTTAAGACCTGAATACGTTTGTAACAATAATAAACACCATCATAACATGGAATACAGTGCAAATAAAAACAAGCAAATCGATGTTTCTTAAATAAATGGATTTCCTTCTTCAATGCAAGAAGACTGAAAACAAAACGGCCAAATGAGAACCGAGTAGGCCTGCCAAACAGAAAATGGCTATGCGACGAAAGGGTGTGAGGAAAGGGAAGTAAAACAAGAAAAGGTAAAAATGAAAAAAATATGAACTTTAGAAATAAATAATAAAAATAAATAAAATGCAGAGTATATGCTCCCAGAAAGCCCAAACGAGTCTGTGTTCATCTGGAAGTTCTGATCCAGATTTGTTTCAGTGAAGAAGGAAACTCAATGATCTTCGAAATGTATGTACTTATTCATCTTTATTTGCGCTACATTTTACGCTGTGAACTAGTTTATTATTAATTATGTGCAAAATGACATTCTTGACTTACATTGGAACACCTTTAGAAAAATGTCTATGATATGTGCACAAGATAACTCCAGAACTAGTGTTCTTATAATTATGAAATGTTATGTGTGAATATAGTATGTTACAAAATAGGAACTAAATAAAAATATATAGCAATTTCCATCAATAGAACACGAATTATCAAAACTTTGGTTTATAAGTCACTTGTAGGTTACCTTGATGTGGTGCTGTTGATTAGATTTGGGTACGATTTGAAGAAATAGAACTTGCCCCTTTTTGCAAAATGGCCTTAAAAATCGCCTAAAATAAGACTAAATATTCTTAAATGATTAATTAATTACTTGCTTTAGACGTGATTTTAACGACAAAAAGATAACAAGAAAGATCAATCATTCATAAAGCATTAATTATGAAGCACTTTTAATCACGTTTTTCACATTGGGAGAAAATATGGATGCATTATTTTAATTTGAAGTGGGTCACGCGATTTCTTCATATAAAATGAGTGTAATAATTATTTTAATTTTTATTTTAAAAAGCTACCAAACATATTTTACTGAGATTTAAGATAATTTGAATATTTAAAATTTTTGAAGCAATTTGTGAATTTTAAATTCGCTTAAAACATGTTTGAAAAATTAGTTCCCATAGGGTTTAATCCGAAACTAATTGGATCATATTATTCGTTTACATTCCCATATGTCCCACAGACCATCTCAAAAACATACTAAAATTTCATCACAAACAGACAGACAGACAGAATGAACAAAGTCATAAACGCTTAGAAATCGGCCTCATCACTCTAACACAAACTTCACTCGAACTATTTTTTGTTTTTATTTTAATATTTACAATGACGCCATTTTAAAATATGTCCAGGCAGCAAGTGAAAACGAAAATTGAATTAAAATTGCAAATTTAATGTCGTTTCAATTTAGTGTCCGTGTTATTTTATACAATAAAACTGAATTTAATGTATTATGAAAGACAGAAAGAGAAATTCAATTTTAGTCTGTAGGAAAACCCATGTGCTGCGCTTTTCAGATTCTTAACTCATATGACGCACATCTTAAGTGTAATTTATAATTTTGAACTGTAAGTTTTGTCTACATATAAATGTTTAAGGAACACAGGTCAAAATGCATTTTTAATTTAGTCTTTATAAAGCAATTCGAAATAAAAGCACAAAAATCATTTTGTCTGAAAAGAAACGTCTTTTGATGTCTACTAAATTAACTAAAAATGTTAAATTTTCCGAAAGATTGTTAGATGATCCAAAACGATTTAACCTTTTACTTATCTTCTTTTTTTTCTCGATTCAGTTACGCTCAAGAGACTAATCAGTAACAAGCATTTGTTTATCTTACTGAAAGAAATTCGCAACCTTTTGAGCCGAGTTATTTATTTAGTGTAACGATCTTTTATGCAAAGAAGTACTACGGCAAGAGAGAAAATTCAAAAAGAAATTTTTTTAAACAGTTTCATTTCTAAATCATTGTTTCTGTAAATAAATTGCTCAATTTATTGGCATGATAATCTGGGAAACCGCTCAACTGATTTAAGCATGTTTTTATTTATTTAAAAGTCAGAAGATTGAAGGAAAAAGAGTATAATATGAAATTTGGCACATCTATATATTAATTATCTGATATGTTTTTGTCTTTCCGGGACTTATTAAAGTCCTTGTGTGACCTAGAACATCTTATAATACAATGTTATAAAACGCACTTATAATATCGAGTACACTTATAATATCAAGCACATTTATAATATCAACCATGGGATAGAACCTGAAAAACCGAATTTTTGATTTACCCTCCTGGAGAGTAGAAAAAGGGTAGATTTAGAAAAGTCTTTCCAGACTTTACAAAAGCCCCTATCAAGTACACTTATAATATCAAGCACACTTATAATATCAACCATGGGACAGAACCTGAAAAGCTGAATTTTTGATTTACCCTCCTGGAGAGTAGAAAAAGGGTAGATTTAGAAAAGTCTTTCCAGACTTTACAAAAGCCCCTACCAAGTACATTTATAATATCAAGCACACTTATAATATCCACCATGGGACAGAACCTGAAAAGCCGAATTTTTGATTTACCCTCCTGGGGAGTAGAAAATGGATAGATTTAGAAAAGACTTTCCAGACTTTACAAAAGCCCCTATCAAGTACACTTTGATATCAAGCACACTTATAATATCAACCATTGGACAGAACCTGAAAAGCTGAATTTTTGATTTACCCTCCTGGAGAGTAGAAAAAGGGTAGATTTAGAAAAGTCTTTCCAGACTTTACAAAAGCCCCTACCAAGTACATTTATAATATCAAGCACACTTATAATATCCACCATGGGACAGAACCTGAAAAGCCGAATTTTTGATTTACCCTCCTGGGGAGTAGAAAAAGGGTAGATTTAGAAAAGTCTTTCCAGACTTTACAAAAGACCCTATCAAGTACACTTATAATATCAAGCACACTTATAATATCAACCATTGGACAGAACCTGAAAAGCTGAATTTTTGATTTACCCTCCTGGAGAGTAGAAAAAGGGTAAATTTAGAAAAGTCTTTCCAGACTTTACAAAAGCCCCTATCAAGTACACTTATAATATCAAGCACACTTATAATATCAACCATGGGACAGAACCTGAAAAGCTGCATTTTTGATTTACCCTCCTGGAGAGTAGAAAAAGGGTAGATTTAGAAAAGTCTTTCCAGACTTTACAAAAGCCCCTATCAAGTACACTTATAATATCAAGCACACTTATAATATCAACCATGGGACAGAACCTGAAAAGCCGAATTTTTGATTTACCCCCCTGGGGAGTAGAAAAAGGGTAAATTTAGAAAAGTCTTTCCAGACTTTACAAAAGCTCCTATCAACTACACTTATGATATCAAGAACACTTATAATATCAACCCCGGGACTGAAGCGATCAGAGCCTAATTTTGGATTTGCCTTCTCTCCTCTCTTTCCCGGAGGGAAGAAAAATTTAGGATTTGGAAAATTCTTTACAGGCTCTACAGAATCCCCCTCGTTTGGTGTCTTAGAAAGTTGAAACTTTGCACAGACCATAGGAAATAATCTTACCGAATCGGATTTTCGACTTCTGTTAAGGGGGCAGACAAAATGAGGGGGGTAAAAAATTCAGAAACTTTACAAACTTTTAGGATCGACTGCTTGACAGAATGTAACCAAACCAATTTTTGATCGAAACGATTATTTTCAACGCGATGTGCCATATACAGGGTGAGTCGGAATTGTTTGTACAAGAGCAAAGGGTGTTAGTACCCCACCAGATGAGCAATAATTACCATGGAACATAGGGTCGCATTGCACTCAGAGAGGCAGAAAAGAGTAAAATTAGAATACGAACCTGCACGCACACCAGTGAGTGGGAAAGCGAATGAACGGTACCAAACGTTGCACAAACAGATTTATTGTGCAGTGACAAACTCACAGCAAGTGCTCAAAGTGGCGACCACGCATGTCGTTGCACCGTTCACACCGGCGAAAGAATGACTGACTCATCCTCTCGAAGATTCCGGGTGTTGTGTTAATGTAGTCTGCGGCAACAACGATGCGGGCGACGAGATCTTCAGCCGAGTCCACAGGTGTCTCGTACACTAAAGATTTTATGTGGCCCCAGAAGAAAAAGTCCAGTGGGTTGATGTCTGGTGAGCGAGGAGGCCACGCCACACGTCCGATCCAGCGTGCGGGAGATGTGGCATTCAAGAAGTTCCGGACCGTGATGGAAAATTGTGCCGGGGCTCCATCGTGCATAAACCACATGTCGCTCTGGATGGGGAGCGGAACAGCCTGCAATGAATTGGGCAGCACGTGTTCCAAAAAGATACGGTATGTTGCGCCGGACAAACGGTCTGGCAGGATGTAAGGGCTGACCAGGTAATCACCAAGGATACCTGTCTAGATGTTCACCGTAAATCGGTGCTGGTGTTTACGATGGGTTGTGCAGTGGGGATTACAGACAGACCATACGTGTTGATTGTGAATGTTGAAAATGCCTTCTCTGCTGAACGTTGCCTCATTCCTAAATAAAACTAATGCAGGCAATCGTAGATCGGTATTCCTCATCCCGAGCATCCACTGCACAAAGGCTGCCCGGCGGGGATAATCATCTGGATGCAAAGATTGCACCGGTTGCACGTGGTTGAGATGTATGCGTTCCTCGTGTAAAGTACGCCACATCACTTTCTGAGAAACACCCATTTCGTCTGCAACAGCTCGCGTACTGGTGGACGGAGCTGCTGCAAATCTCTTCAGGACTCGCTCTTCCAGTCCAGGCGTTCGCGCAATTCGCGAACGTCCTGCATTGCTGTTAGCGATGGCGAACGACCCGGTTTCTCGCAGTCGCCGATCGACACTGTCAAAGGAAGGATGACTGGGAATACGACGCTTTGGAAACTGCTGCTCGTACAATCTTCGTGCTGCGCGTCCATTCTTTTTGGCTTCACCGTATGTGAGGTGCATGTCGGCCAATTCCTCGTAGGTGTACTCCGCCATAGCATTCACGCAACATGTTGGACGGTGTTATCACGGGAATAACTCGCAGCGTTGAAGTTGCGTCGGTTTTTAAAGGGCAACGTGTGCTCTTATTGGCATTTGCATACGGTAACTGCGTTCGTGTCTGGCGTAGGAGATACGTCGTAGGCAGGTACACAATGACGTCCGAGGCGCTGACTGCCTCATGCTCAACGCGGTTGACGTACCTCTTTTCTGCCTCTCAGAGTGCAAAGAGACCCTATGTTCCATGGTAATTATTGTTCGTCTGGTGGGGTACTATCACCCCTCTGCTTTTGTAAAAACAATTCCAACTCACCCTGTATTATTAAACAAAATAAAATTTTTCTTATACAAAACATTTCTTACTGTAAAGAATAATTAAATTTTTCCTGAGATAAATTGTCAACGTTAAGAATTTTCTCTTTTTCACTCATATGACGCACATTTCAAGTGCAATTTAATACTAAATCTATATTTTTTATTCATATTAATAATATAAACACCTTGACTTAGCTGTCTGTTTATCTATCTATTTCTGGGTAACGCAGCTAAAAAATGTTGCAAACGTGTTTCAATCATGGATAAACATCTCAATTTAGATACTAACCTAGACCCAGAGAAATTATGCTTCAATCATGGAACTTTACGTAGCGTATGACATCAGATACTGAAAGTAAAACCTGATGTTATTTTATGTCTTATAATTTTATGATCTTTTATTTGAGATGCCACGCAAGGACTGTCATGCTCATATTGCTAACAAGTCAAATATGTCAAGTTTCTTTCAACAAAATATGAACTATAATAATAACCCAATTCTCCGTCCGTCTGTCCGTAATGCTTGGAGAGAAATTTAGCGCAACGTTGCCAACTTGGCGACGTTTTTAAATGTTGCCAAAGTGGCAAAAAAGTCGCCAAATTGGTAAAAATAAAGCGAAATGAGGAGTAATGTCTCTCAACTTCTGATTTCTGTCATATGACGAGCAAACATTCTAGTAATATAAATGTTTAAGGAAAACATGATAAAATGTATTTTTAATTTAGCCGTTATAAAGCAATTCGAAATAAAAGCACAAAAATCATTTCTTCCGAAAAGAAACGACTTTTGATGCCTATCAAATTAACTAAAAATGTTAAATTTTCCAAAAGATTGTTAGTTGATCCAAAACGATTTAACCTTTTACTTATCTTCTCTTTTTTTTTCTCGATTCAGTTACGCTCAAGAGACTAATCAGTAACAAGCATTTGTTTATCTTACTGAAAGAAATTTACAATCTTTTGAGCCGAGTTATTTATTTAGTGTAATGATCTTTTATGGCAAGAAGTACTACGGCAAGAGAGAAAATTCAAAAATACTTTTTGTTTAAATAGTTTCATTTTTAAATCATTGTTTCTGTAAATAAATTGCGCAATTTATTGGCATGATAAACTGAGAAACTGCTCAACTGATTTAAGCATTTTTTTTACTTGATTTAAAAGTCAGAAGACTGAAGGAAAAGAATATAAGATGAAATTTGGAACATCTATATATTAATTATCTAATATGTTTGTGTCTTTCCGGACCTTATTAAAATCCTTGTGTAACCAAGAACATCTTATAATATAATGTTATAAAACACACTTATAATATCGAGCACACTTATAATATCAATCACGGGACAAAACCGATCAGAGCCTAATTTCAGATTTACCCCCCCCCCTCTATTTCCTGGAGAGTAGAAAAATGTAGGATTTGGAAAAGTCTTTACAGGTCCTACAGAATCCCTCTCCTTTGGTGACTTAGAAGGTTGAAACTTTGCACAGACCATAGGAAATAATCTTACGGAATCGGATTTTCGACTTCTGTTAAGGGGACAGACAAAATGAGGGGGGTAAAAAATTCAGAAACTTTACACACTTTTAGGATCGACTACTTAACACAATGTAACCAAACTAATTTTTGATCGAAACGACTATTTTCAACACAAATCGCCATACATTATTAAACAAAATAAAGCTTTTCTTATACAAAACATTTCTTACTGTAACGAATAATTTAAATTTTCCTGAGATAAAGGTATTGCCACTGTTAAGAATTTTCTCTTTTTCACTCATATGACGCACATTTCAAGTGTAATTTAATACTAAATCTGTATGTTTTATATACCTTGATTTATCTGTCTGTTTATCTATCTATCTCTGGGTAACGCTGCTAAAATATGTTGCCAAACGTGTTTCAATCATGGATGAGCATCTCAATTTAGATTCTTACCCAGACCCAAAGAAATTATGTTTCAAACATGGATCTTTACATAGTGTATGACATCAGATACTGAAAGTGAAACCTTGATGCTATTTTATCTCTTATCATTTTGTGAACTTTTATTTGAGATACGCTCATAAGTGTCACGCTCATAAGTGCCAACTATAAGTGTCACGCTCACATTGCCAACAAGTCAAATATTTCAGTTTCTTTCAACAAAATATGAACTATAAGAATAACCCAATTCTCCGTCCGTCTATCCGTAATGCTAGCGAGAAATGTAGCGCGACGTCGCCAACTTGGCGACATTTTTAAATGTTGCCAAAGTGGCAAAAATGACGCCACATTGATAAACATGACGCCAAATGAGAAGGAATGTCTCGCAACTTCTGATTTCCGTCATATGACGAACATACATTCTAGTAATATAAGTGTTTAAGGAAAATAATTAAATGTAACTTTTATTTAGCCTTTATAAAGCGATTTAGACTCAAAGAACAATTATTCTTTTTTCTAAATGGAAACAACTTTTGAAGCCTTCTAAACGGAACATTTTGAAATTTCCGAGAGATAGAAATTTTACTTGAATTCTTTTACCTTCGATGTAGTTACGCTCGAGAGACTATTAAGCAACAAACATTTATTACTTTCCTTATATACATAATGTATAAGGAAAGTATTATGACGGGGTCGAAAATTCGAATTCGAGTTTTCGACGGGAGAGCACGTTTCAAGCATCCCTGATCACGAATCAAACATTTTTGAAGTGATGTCTGTGTGTGTGTATGTGTGTGTGTGTGTGTGTGTGTGTGTGTGTGTGTGTGTGTGTGAAAGTATGTGTGTGTGTGTGTCAGTGAGTCTGTGGAGACGATAACTGGCAAACGAATGGACCGATTCGAACCAAATTTGGTACAAAAATCACAATCCGTAAACACTGGAAGCTTATTGCTTTTATATGCAATCGAATGTTAAGAACCCCCCCTAAATTTTCGAATGAAATTTTGAAAAAATCGTCAAAAAATCAAAACCACTAATAAAGTTACGCAAATAGACATTTCTTATGTAATTTTTCATTAGAAAACGATTGACATAAATTTTAGAACGCTAACATGAACCGTTCTCGAGATATTGTTCATTTTTAAAAAAAAAATTATCAAAAAGTCATATACAAAAAAATTCCTATTGAGAAACATGTTCACTTTTCATATGTAATACCATGCGATAAATTGGGTTACATCATTCTCGTGGAACTAGCTCATTCCATTCATGAAAAAATATACTTTTAGTAATACTTTTGTGTTTGAACGCCAATAGTCATTTATCTTCTGTAAGAATAACTTATTTCTTATTGCATAACGCTTGGCGAGATTTTGGCGACGAATTTGGCGGAATGTCGCCAACTTGGCGACTTTTTGAAATGTTGCCAAATTAACGAAAATCTCGCCAAATGGATAAAAATGACGACTAATTATCGAAAATTTAATATCTTGGAAACAATATTAGTATCTACTATAAGAAAAACCTACTTTCTTTACTGTAAAAGTAGTAAATTAATTACATTATATAAGGAAAGTCATGTGTTGCCCACATCAGATTTTTTATTTTACTGAAGGATAATTTCATTTTAGCGTTAATTTTTTGAGCTTTGTTTTTTATTTAGTATAAACGTTTTTTTATGCAATAGAAGGAATGCGGTTTGAGAGAAAATTCAAAAATAAAATGCATTAAACAGTTTAATTTGTTAATCATGGTTTTGGTAAATAAATATTATAATTCATTTAAAGAATGAATTCGAAAACGGCTCTACCGATTTACACACATTTTCACTCGATTTTAACGTGATAAAAACAAGGTAAAATAATAGAGTAGTTTATGGTTAAAATATAATAATTGGAACTTTTGTTTTATAAATACTAACTGGCTAAGGTGGCAATAAGGCTACAGTTCTCTAAAAAAAGATAGATATGTTATAAAAATAGACTTTAGTACATTTCATCTCGTGAATTTGGGATATATCTTCTTATTTTCAATCCAGCTCTTTAACCTCAAACTCTCATATTATTTCAAGAGTTCTGGAACATAAAATTAATTTTTCCAATTTATGAGCGTTTTGTGATGATTTTTTTTCCTAAAATATGTATCTCTTGAAATATTACTTTACATGTGAAAAATTCGTAAATAATTTGAAATTTTGTTTATTTATTTTTTATTTTAGATATTGAACAGTTCTTATTAAAGTTATTTTTTTAATTTATTTGTTTTCAGAATTTAAAAGATAAAAATATTATATTTATAAAAATGTATAAAAATTTTACAATTATACTTTTTTTTATTTTTTAAAAAGTAAAGAACCATACATTTTTAAGAGTGATATTTGCTTTGAAGAAAATATTTTCAAAATGTTCGTCCAAAATCAAAAATCTTGAAAACATATTATTGAAAATAAAGCAGCAGAACTCTGCACAAGATTTCATACCTATACCTTACAGGTAATTTTAGGTATATTTTCCTAAAGTTGGCAAATCATGATAAAATACATCTCGAGAATTGCTTTAAAGTTTTAGTTATTCTCCTTTCAGCAACACTAACTGTACAACATAAAAAATGTTATATCAGCTGATATAGTTATCATAGCAACATACGGTTTGCTTTATTTTATTCAAAAAACTTAATCTTCAAGTTATGAACACAAAAAAATAAGTTTTTGTTCATAGATTGTGTGATGATTCTATTATTTATTATCATTTTATTCTAATTCTACTTTTCCTGAGTTTAATTTATGTCCTAAACTTCTCAACTTTCATCTCAAAGAATCGCATATTTATGATGGACCAGATCTATATAAGAAGGGCAGACTTTAGAATTACGTATTTGCTATTCTGCTGAGTTTGCACGCGTGTATGTGTGTTCTTATCGTCCATGGAAGAAAGCATCGAAAGATATAGTCTACAATCATGTGAGTATATATATATATTGCGTCGTAGTTTGATCATCATAGGTTCAGATTGAAGGTCAGTTTAGGAATAAGTTAGGGTTGAAGATTATTGTAGATCAGTATGTTTTGGGTAGAATTTGTAATTCTAACGTTGTAAATAATTTGTATATAGCTTTGTAAAATATATATATGTTTTGAGTTACCAGCAAAGTTAGCTGCAAATAAAGTTGTGTATGTGTTAAATGTCGTGATTCCTTCATCGAACTCCAGCCATTAGGTTATTTTAGGAAGTTTATTAGGTTATTGGAAGTTTAATTCAGAGTGAAGTAAATTGTAATGGTTCATACACAAGTTATGATCTTGGGACGAAGACAGAATAGTATTTTACAATGACGCCTGAACATTTAAGAAGGATAGCAACAATTGTGGTGTTTAAATAATGATAGTTGTGTAGAGACATTTTGATAGAATATTTTTGTGTTTTGTAGATATATTTTATAATAGTTATATTTTTAAAGTGACGTTTTGCAGTGAGATTGTTTAATATGGCCGAGTTTAAGTTACAAAAGAGTAAAATAAAGTTGAAACAATTTGTCGATTACTATTGCTAAGGAAGAAACTTTAACGTTAGTAATAAAATCAATCGATTTGGGGAATCGGTCTAAAATTTCTGTTGATGGATCAACGTCTAGCGAAAAGTTCACTGAGCAATTAGAAAGGTATATTGAGGAAAGTGTATTAAATGGAGCTCAAAAGTTGGTGGTTGTACAGAATACTGTCGTGATGAATCACGACACTGAGTTAGTATATTCAAAATTTAATGTTTTTAACAATTATCATTATATTTTTTTAATTATTTAAGTTTCTTAATTATTATCATCAATTATTATAAATTATCTTATTCCAAATTATATTATTCAAAATTTATTTATCTTATTCCAAATTATTTATTAATTTTCAATAATATCAAAATCATTTATTATAATTGTAACTTCATGCTAACTCTGGTATGCTGAATAATCTGTCTGGAGCTCACTCTTGAACTCCATGTTCTGAGCGCAGGGTTTTGTTTAAGAAGTGGCAAAGATGTGATTGGCGTGAGCCAATCAGATTAGGTCATTGCTTAGCGCACAATTTATCTTTGTATGCAATCAACGCTAGCTCTGTCTCCTGAAAATTTGTTGATGTTTGGTGGTATTTTTAGGTGGGGGTCGTCGCATCTTTGAGGGTTACATCCCTCACCACCATCATTTTAATAAGTTAAATATCTAAAGGAAATGACTATTGATATCTACTGGCATCCTCTCTATTTGAAGGAAGAAAACGCTGCATTCTATTTTATTTTATCATGGAAGTTGAAGGAATTTAGTGCATACTTTATTATTTTTTGGTATGTAATAGACAATTTTATAGTAAGTTAAGTGCATTGTGAAGCAGGCGTGACTTACAGATTATTTTACTTCTAAATATTGAAAAATGCCTTAAAGCATAAGCCAGTGATTGGGTTTGAATTCATGAAAAGAAATAAATATTTGAATTTTACAAAATATGAAACTTCATAATGAATTCTTTGTGCATGCTTTTGAATTCATTATGAATTCTTTGTGCAATCTACTCCATTATGCTTTGATTAAATCACTTCAATATGTCATATGTACAATCATCTTCATTTTTGATGCATACGATAATGAAATTTATCATCACATCCTTTATGATTTTCTCATTCAATATGTACTAAGAAGAATGGAAACACAAACATCAAATCTGTTTTTACAATTTCACAAGTTAGAATTCATGATAGGATTGTTGAATTGCGAAATGTACCTGTACATCTATATTGACAAAATATGTATATTTGAGATTGGTCTTTGTTTTAGAATTGTGATACTCATCCCTCTATTATCAGTAAATGAAAAAGACATAATTAAAAAGAAAATGTTTTAATATTTACTTAAATTTTGATGAAATTGAAGTTCATTAAATATTTTTAACACTTTACAACAAAGTTGAAAAGTGTTTATGACTTTGTTCATTCTGTCTGTCTGTCTGTCTGTCTGTCTGTCTGTCTGTCTGTCTGTCTGTCTGTCTCTCTGTCCGTTAGCACGATAACTGCCGTAAAAATGAGTTTATCAAAATGAAATTTTAGTATGTTGTTCAGACGGTCTGTAGGACCTATGGGAATATAAATAAATAATATCACCCAATTAGTTTTTTATTGAACCCGGGTTGAAAAAATGAAATACATTGAACCCTATGGGACATAATTTTTCAAACATTTTTTAAGTAAATTTAAAATTCACGAATTGCTTCGAAATTTTTAGGAAATATTCACATTATCCCATAGAATATATAAAAAAAAATTCAGTAAAATATGTTAAGTAGTTTTTTAATTAAAAAAATTATTTAATATAGGGAAAACAACAAATTCAATTAAATTCTGACTTTGGGATATCTTCCAGAAAGAAAAGAGAGAGATATTATATAATAAATATCCCTCCATTTGTTTAAACGTTTTGCATATGGGAGTGGCTTCATATTTTAAACTAAATTTGGTAGATAACAATTTTTCATTTTTTTTAAATTCTATATAACTCTTCTTGATAAATTTAATTGATGGCATTTTAAATGCACTTTCCTACGTCCTAGAGAGTTAAAATTTGGTACACAGCTTAAATTTGTTGAACATTTTATTCGACAAAAATTTGATGGATCTTTAAATATAGATCATACATTTTTTTCGAAATGGCCTGAAAATAATCCCCGTTCACTTCTATAAATCATTAGTGTAATATTGTTAAAAATTCTGATGTGGACAGCACATGTCTTTCTCTGCAGACTCATATTCGTTCTCTTTATTTATTCAATGATAATTTGAGTTTATCTGCACAACATAAGTATTTTAAATGACATTGAATTTACACGTTAAACTTAAATTTGGTTCTCATTTGAAAGCTGGACTTATTGTCAAAGGTGGCGTAGCGAAAACGCGAAAAAACAAGAATATCTCAAGAACGGCTAGTCCTAGAGTAATGGGGTTAGTCTTATTCTTTTTGTTGTCAAAAATCACATATAAAATAGGAATTTAATTAATATAATTGAGCACACGTAGTCTTTTATTTTTATATATAACGATTTTTGCTGGCCATTTCGCAAAAATAGCCCGTTCCTTTTTCCCGAATCGTAGTAGAATAACCTACAAATGATTTATATACAAAATTTTGTTAAATTTGGTATATAAATCACTTGTAGGTTATTGAAATATTATACTCCAAATTTTGTTAAATTTGGTTCGTTAGTTTTTAGCTAGAGTGGATAAAGGCAATTTCTGCGGCCATTTCGCAAAGAAGGCAGATTCTTTTATTACGAATCGTACTATAATCTAATGAACATCAGGATTTCCCACAAAAAACATACCAAATTGTATGAAATTCGGTCCATTAGTTTTTCAATTAGAGTGGATGTAATATCCACACAGACACACAGAAACATACACAGATACACCCTTACACACACAGACGTCTTCCTAAAAGTAGTTTTTTCGTGTTCTAGAAGTCCCAAAACGTGTAGATCCTTTGAAAATTCGAGTTCCGATCTTCGGCACGATTCCAATACTTTGAGTACATACACATACACATATATATTATCTGTGTATTATCTGTGTATCTAAATTCCGTGCCTATGCAATTACAATAGTTGTGATTTTAAATGATCCCTAAACTTTTATTATTTCTTCAAGGAAGCCTAATTTTAACATATGCAGAATGCAAATATCTCAAGCGATTGTAATATGAATTACATAAGAATTGCTGAATTTTTTTCACACAAAATTATTTAGCTCTGGAGTCTGGAATACAAGTTATATGAATGAAATATTCATTGATTTTGCATAAAGAATCAGATGATTTATATTTCGATACAGTTTTAAATATTTAAGTATAATATATTACTGTAGTACTGTGATAATGTAAAAGATATTACCACTGAATGAATCACATTTTAGAAATTTTTAAATGAAATTACATTTCAGTTGGAAAGTGTTTCATAATCAATGCTTATGCATGATTGATCTTTCTTTTTTCTTTATATTTAGAGAGTCTTCATTTTATATGAGGAACAGTGAATTCAGTACGAGGGTCACACTGAAATTTTAGAGACAGGGGCAAATGATATGGGCAAGAAAAAAATTATTTATCGGATATTTAAATTTGAACTTTTTAACACTTTACAACAAAGTTGAACAGTGTTTATGACTTTGTTCATTCCGTCTGTCTGTCTGTCTATCTGTCTGTCCGTTAGCACGATAACTGCCGTAAAAATGACTTAATCAAAATGAAATTTTAGTATGTTGTTCAGACGGTCTGTAGGACCTATGGGAATATATATGAATAATATCACCCAATTAGTTTTGGATTGAACCCGGGTTGAAAAAATGAAATACATTGAGCCCTATGGGACCTAATTTTTCAAACATTTTTTAAGCGGATTTAAAATTTACAAATTGCTTCGAAAATTTTAGGTAATAGTCAAATTGTTCCATAAAATATATAAAAAAAATTCAGCAAAATATATTCAGTAGTTTTTTAAATAAAAATTAAAAATAATAATTACATAACTTATATGAAACGATCACGTGACCATGATATGAAACGATCACATGACCCACTTCAAAATGATATATGGCATCTATCTTGTTTATTATCTGCAGACGATAATTTGCGACAACAATTACAATTTAGCTATCGTAGAATAAATTTTGAAAGAAAAGGAAATGGAGTTGACGGGTGAGCATTATCTAGCTATGATTTTCTATGATTTTAAAGTGGGGGATAAATCAAGAAGAATGTCTTCAACGTCAACGATTAAGATATGGAAATGATGCTCCATCTCGTGCCATTGTATTGGTTTACAGAGTTTAGAAGAGGTCGAAATTCTCTCCTGTATGAAGAACATACAGGAAGACCTTTGTCAGCTGTAGTCCCAGAAAATGTGTCGGCCAGTCGAAAAAATGTTAATTGATGATAGTCACTGTACCTACCAAATGATACAAAAGGAACTTAACATTGGATCCGCAGCTATACATAAAATTATCCATGAAGATTGCATATGAAAAATTAGTTTGTCGTTGGGCCCCCTATAATTTGACAGAACACCAAAAAGCTGAGCCGGTCAAAATCAGTAAAGAAAACCTAAATTTACTTAATGATGTGGACACCGCATTATTTTTAAAATTATAACTGGTGATTAAACGGTCATGCCGGTTTTTGACGTTCCAACACTTCAGGAAAGTAAAGTATGGGTCTTTGAAAATAACTCCAAACCAACAATGGTGAAAAGACAACGAGCAATGGAAATATTAATGTATGCCGTGTTCTTCAGAGGTACAGGTCTGGTCAAAGACATAAAGCTAGAGGGACAGAAACAGTTACAGCTAACTGGTACACCACTAAGTGTCTTCCAGAATTTCTTCAGGAAATTAATGTTAGGAGACGCATGCCACATTGAGCAAGAATGGCAGCAAGAATGACAGTTGAATTTCTTGAACAAAAACACATCAAAATGACAAAACACCCACCCTGTTCTCCTGATCTTTCTATGTTGAAGACCCAAGTCACCCGACTCACCCGAAAGTATGAGCAGCAGGTTGGGTGAACGTTAGGGTGCTATGTGTGACTTTTGGCTATTTTTTAATCTAAAAAAAATTACTCGGGCGTCGTTTTCATTCCGAAGATGAAATTGACGAGGCTATATAAGCATATTTTTCGTCGATTTCAAGAAATAGATGGTTTGAAGCATTTAATCATTGGAAAATTCGCCTACAAAAGTGCATTAATGTTGGAGGGGACTACTTTGAACACTCCTAAGAGTTGGTAAGTTTAACGTGTACTATTTCGCCGTATCTCAAAAATTTCAGTGTGACCCTCGTATATATTTTATAATTAAAAACATTTTACTTTAGTTCTACGAACAGCAATTGAATATTTTTTCATTGAAATAGTGCTATACATCATTTTTACATAAATATTTATTTTATTTTATTTAGTTACAGGTACAAGATACATGTATGTTTTAGAATTGTAAAATTATCATGTATTAAAATCTTTTATTTATTTATAATTTTAAGGCGTCCATATGCAAATTTACTTATTTAATTTTACTTGCTACTTGCATATTCATAACGCTTTGTGTTTATAATCTAAATTTTATTTCCCCTCTATACGGTGCATTTTTACAAAGTATATAACATTTTAATTTTACTTAATTCTTTTATAGTTGCATATGGGTGACCGCAAAATCAGGTGTTGTTACAGTTACTTAACATAATATTTGAATAATTAATTTTCCCTTAAACAGTTGTATCACAACCTCAGGAATTTTTAATTCCTGCCGTTACCAGGATCCTATGGCACGCATTATTTATTATACATACATTATTTAGATTAATTTTTCATTATTTTCTTGGCACTGCAGTTGTTTTAGGGGTGCAGTGATCTCTTCTTGTTTAGTAATTTATTATTTAATTTTAAATTTTTTTCAAAATATAATATGAATGAATTGGTTATTTTTTAAATGGTGCCGTAGTTTTTTTTTATTTTATAATTTTATTATGCACCATAGTACTGTTATTAACTTACGTTTTTTTAGATATGACATTTGTGAAAATTATTCATAATTAAAAAAAAATAATAATTGAGTATTTAACTGTAGCAGGATGTGCACATTATTTTAATTATGCATTTTATTTATATATATATATTTTTTTTTAAATTAATGATTATTCTCATACCTATTAAACAATTTAATTTTTTTTTCTTCATGTCAATTATCTGTTTTTAGGCTGAGAATATACTTTTGTTTACTGTAAATGTTGGAGTTGACATTAAGAAATTTTTTATTAATTGAATTCATACCTTCAGGGTATCCGAATTAAATAGTATAAAATTGTTTCTTGAAGCTGGTCATCATTTTTTTTCTATTCTAATTTGATCCATGTTGAAGAAAATTACCTTCCTTCGTATGTTTTGTTTTGTGGAAGTTCGTATATGCTCCACATTGGTTAATTTTATGAAGATATGAATCATAATAAACTTAAATTATTTAATATGCTAGAAAAAAAAATGCTTTGCAAAAAATAGCCAATTTAGAAAAATTAATTATTATTAAAATTGAGTATAAATCTTATAAAGTGTTTGTTATTTTTTATATATTTGCAATTGTGTTTTTTAATTTTAAATGGTAGCTAATATTTAATTAGCTACAGAAAAGTGATTAATTCATTTTTATTGTGATCTGTATTATTTTTAATTCAATATTTTGAGAAGCTTTATTTTGAAGGAACATTTTTTTATTCATAGATGTTTTTTAGCAATAATCTAGTTCTAATTAATATTGGAGTATAGTTCATAAATCATGAACTTTGTTTAGTATGTATATTCAGTTCATCAATCGCATGAGTGAAAAAAATGTGTAATTTAATGGAGAAGTATTTCATGTATATATTTTATGTATATAGTATATTGTAAAGTTAAAAATCTTCTTTTAAACTTTATTTTAATTGTCTTATTTAAAATATGTAGTATTTCAAGTAAGAGTTAAAAACTAAATCGTAATCATAATGCTAAATTATAACATTGGTCGAAGAAATTAAAATTAAATGATTGTTTATATTGTTGATGAAAATATGATGATTTCTCAGAATAATCTGTATCGATAGAATTTTTCAGAGAGAGTATTAAGAGAGAGAAATTTTTGATTTTTCAGAGAGAGTATTATAGCTTTTTTTATTTACAATATTTATTTCATTATTTTTATTGCAATTTGTAAAATTTTATTTACTGACATGTATGCAGCTATTTCACACTGCAGCTATTTCACACTTCAAAACATTTGCTCAATTCAGGAAAATTTTGTTGATAAATTCTTTTTTTTTTTACAAGCAATTTAAAATCATTTAAAGAAAGTAATTATACGTGAGTGTGGTGTTACAAGTAATATAATATAGTGAAGTTGCAGAAATTTAATTTAAAAGTTTATCAGTTAGGTAATTTTGAAAAGCAAAGAATTTGAATTCTATTAAGGTTGATATTGTATTGATGTTTATAATGTTTATGTTAATTGAGATAGTGAAATAGGCCAATATGTCAAAAATGACATTTAAATTTATTTATAAATATATGTCAATGGCCTGATATTAAGATTTCATCCCAGGAGCAGAGACTCCAAATTATATTTTGTGTTACTTATTTTGAAGAAGTTCATTAAATTTCAAAATGTTATTTTATTAGAATGGGATAAAAGTAAAAATGATTGAAACAATTTTGAATTTCGTATTGATGTATTGAATATTTATTAGGTTTATATGTGTTTATGTTGAGAATAATTGACATAACTCAATAGTGATGATTATTTAAATAGGAGAGTTACTATGCTTATTTTGATTCTTTTGGCTTTTTTTCGAAGAAATTTACTACCGAAACAAATTATTTTGATAAAAAATAATTTTTTATCTGTTATTTAAAATAATTGTTTTTATTGTTGGTGGTGAGGAATCAAGTGGTTATTTTTTTGGTAATATTAAAATTAGGTTTTTTTATATTATGAAGAATTTTAGGATTTTACTGATGGTAATTATAACTTATTTCATCAACTTTATCTGCAGGTTTATTTACAATTTCATATTGAATTCCTTTTGAATTTCTTATTTATAAATATTTTTCAGAAAATTTAGCATTGAACTCTGAACTTCATTTTTTTTTCAAACTTTGCAATTTATTAAATTTTAAGAATTTAAATTCAGTAATTAATTTATTTTATTTGTTTATAATTGATATGTCATTGAATATATGTGTGGATATCTCCCGAATCTATCTTTTTGTCTGTGTTTTGATGGTTCACCCATACTATCAAAATTTTTGCTAGGGCTCTTTATAGCTCTGATCTGTTCTCACTATTTCAGTATTTCATTGATTTTTTATGGTAAATCTTGATTAGCAACTCCGTTAAGTTTATCAGAAATCTTAATACATCTGAGCTACTTACTTCACTCTTTCTTATCAGTTTTTAATTGCGTTTCTGATTATTTGTCTTTATTCATAAGAGATAGTCTCTTTGAATTAAATACTATATTCTCAACCTGCAGTTTTTGTTCAGATATGTTGAATTGTGTAGACATTTTATTTTTAAAATTTCGTTTTACATTATTTATTGTTTTCATTTTTTTTCAATTCAGTTTTCTAATGGCTGTTTCAGGTTTCTGAGGTTAAATTTTATTGGTATTAATTATGTCATTAATTTCTTATAGTTTTACCATCACCTTATATAAGAATCCCATGTGTTCTGAATCTTTTGGCGCAGAATCTGTTGCCAACCTTATCTTACTAGAAATAGTCACAAGATTTTGATTCTTGTTTCGACGGAAAATTTGAGGCAACTTGTGCTCAATAGCTGGGGGTGCAAGGTCTTTGGTCTTCTGCTCTAATCAAACAGATCTTAGATGCGGCGTCTCGATTCTACGTTGATTCTGTTCAAGGTTGGCTTAGTAATATTTTCTTAAAATTTTATTTTATTGATATATTTCATTTTACTGATTTTCAATTGATAATTTTATCACTATTTCGGTAAAATATTCCAATTTTGTAAATATTCTTATTCATATGAATTTAGTAGTTTGGAATTTATAAATTTGTTTTGACAATATTTGATTATATTCTATTAATTCAATTATTTTTACTTTGATAAGGTAAATTAGTTCATTCGAACATTATGTTGAATTTCAAAATTTCAAGGATTTTTTTATTTGCTTTGCATTCTATTAACTGACTTATTGTCCGATTTTGTTTTCAAAGTTGAAAGTTGTTAATTTATTTTTTAGAAACTTGGAATTACGAATAATTCAATATTCATTGAATTTAGTAAGTTCATTTATAAAATTTATCTTCAATTTATTCAATTTAGCCTTAGATGTCATTAAAGTTCATTTTAAAGTTCTTGTCTTTATTCTTATTTGGATTTATTTTATTGTTTTGATTGAATTTTAGACTATTCTTTTTAGGTGATAAATTATTTCTTTTAGAGGTGGTAATTTAACTTTTTTAGATGGTTTTTAAATATGTATTGCACATCTTTACTCATAAACTATACTCACACTTTTGTATGTAATATTGTATTTTATTTTGAAAACTTTATACTTAATATTTGTTTATGTATCATCAAGCATTTGGCTTTCAGAAATTTTTTTAATATGGATTTGTTTTATCATGAGGTTAAATTCTTTTTTCTTTCTTTCTCTTCTTTTTAGTGAGGACTTATATTGTTGTGATGAATCACGACACTGAGTTAGTATATTCCACATTTAATATTTTTACCAATCATCATTAAATATTCCTTTAAATTTCTTAAATGTTTACCTTATTTATTATGAATTATCTCATTCCACATTATATTATTTAAAATTTATTTATCTTATTCTAAATTATTTATTAAAATACTTCAATAATATCAAAATCATAAATTATAATTTTAACTTCATGCTAACTCTAGTATGATGAATAACCTGTCTGGCTCTCACTCTTGAATTACATGTTCTGAGCGCAGGGTTTTGTTTAAGAAGTGACAAGGGTCTTGTTGTTGTTGTTACCCAGACCGTCCGACCTACCAGAAAGGAAGTGACAAGGGTGTGAATGGCGTGAGCCAATCAGATTAAGCCAACGCTTAGAGCGCAATTTTCTCTTTGTGTGCAATCAACGCTAGCTCAGTCTCCTGAAAATTTGTTAAAGTTTGGTGGTATTTTTAGGTGGTTGTCGTCACCTCCTTGAGGGGTACGTCCCTCACCATCAATTTTTTAGTAAGTTAAATATCTAAAGGAAATTATTATTGATATCTCCGAGCATACTCTCTATTTGAAGGAAGAAAATGCTGCTTTCTAATTTATTTTATTATGGAAGTTGAAGTCATGTAGTGAATACTTTATTATTTTTGGTATGTAATATTATGACCATTTTACAGTAAATTAAATACATGGTGAAGAAGGTGTGGCTTATAGATTATTTTACTTTTAAAAATTAAAAAATGCCTTAAAGCATGAGTCAGTGACTGAGATTGAGTTCATGAAAAATATATAAATATATTTGAATTTTACAAAATATGAAACTCTAAGTATAGAATTTTTGTGCAATCTACTCCATTATGCTTTGATTAAATCACTTCAAATTGTCGTATGTACAATCATCTTCATTTTTGATGTGTACGATAATGAAATTTGTCAACACATCATATATGATTTTCTCATTCAATATGTACTAAGTAAAATGGAAACACCAACGTCGAATCTCTTTTTACAATTTCACAGGTTAGAATGCATGATAGGATTGTTGAATTTGTAAATGTACCTGTACATCTATATTGACAAAATATGTATATGTGAGGTTTGTCTTTGTTTTAGAATTATGATGCTCTTCCCTCTATTATCAGTATATGAAAAGAGCATAATGAAAAAAAAATTCTTTGACCAATCACTTAAATGTATGATGTAATTTAAGATCATTAAATATTTTTTCCTTATGTTTGGATAGTCTTCATTTTATAAGAGGAATATTGAATTCAATATATATTTTGACTAAAAACATTTCCTTTTAGTTCTACGATCAACACTCGAATATTTTTTCAGTGAAACACTGCTATACATCATTTTCACATAACTATTTCTTTTATTTTTTTTAGATACAGGTACAAGATACAGGTATGTTTATAATTGTAAAATTATCATGTATTGAAATATTTTTCTTATTTGTAATTTTAAGGCGCCCATATGCAAATTTACTTATTTAATTTTGCATGCATATTCATAACGCTTTGTGTTTATATTCCAAATTTTATTTCCCCACTATACGGTCCCATTTTACTAAGTATTTAACAATTTAATTGTATTTAATTCTTTTATAATTGCATATAGGTGATCGCTCAATCAGGTGTTATTGCAGTTACTTAACATAATATTTGACTAATTAATTTTCCCTTAAGCAGTTGTATCACAACAAATGCGTTGACAAGAAAGGCAAAATATTGGTGGGATGTGGCGGTGAAGATGGTCTAACAAATATTTCGGAGTTTAATGTAGTATTAGGCGAGCATTTCCAGGTTAGGAATTTTCAAAAACACATGAACTGAGGCAAGCAGTATAGTAGAAGATTTTGAATGTAAATCGGTGATTCCAAGTTTCGCGAATAATTTATTTTACTTAAAGTTTAATAAGGAGAGCGATCTTAGCCGTTTGATAATTCAGGATGTAAAAAATAATGATATGAGTGAATTAAGTTTTGCATCGTTAGAAATGAGTGATACTTCAAAAACATATAGATCTCTCTAAGAATCGAAGCAAAGTGTTTCTGATCAATCGGATTACGTCTCAGAAAATGAAAACAGGGTTGAAAAATCCTGATCATGAAGAGTAGAAAAAATGTCTTTAAAAACCTAAAAGGAACAAAAACGTCAAAATAGAAGTGGTTAAAACTGTGAAAAGTGTTAAAGCACCTACTAATGATAAACACGAATATATAGAAAGATGTGAATGGCATAAAGCCAGAAAGCGATAAAGTAAACGTGGTAAAGGAGCTCAAGTGTATGAAGGGTGGTGATAAAGAAAGTGCCTACCACAATAGGAGGAATAAAGGAGGGGTGTCAGGGAGCCTCCAGAAGAAAAACCAGCGTTATTTGCAAATAAATATATGTCTAAAGAAAAGGGATAAGGCTTACGGGAGGAGAGCTATGCTACAACAGAGGATTGCTACAGATCCCAACTCCAGACAGTTACAGATTGGGATGGTTGGATCTACCGGCCTTTCTACAAATCTCAACTACAAGGATCTATGGAGGTAAAGCAGGATCATCGGGCGTACAGCAGTTAGTGCAGACATCAACACAGGACAGTGATCGATAGAAGACCAATGGATAAACGTTCAATGGACTGAATAAAGTGAATAAAACTGATGGACTCATCAAGGTAGAGAATTTTGTATAAATCTATTTTAGGTGGAAAAGAGTCTTTGAACTTTGGCATCATGAAAACGACCGGAAGAAAAACATAGGAGGGGAAATAAAACTGTATTTTATAAATTGTTTTAAAATTATTAAAAATGTATAAAATGTCATTTTGCAATGGATAAAGTAGTTATAAATGTAGTAAATATAGAATGATGTTTAAAATAAGAATATTATTAAATGAAGGGCACTGTTCAGGTATACTGGTGTAACATTAATAGTGCAAGTTGTGTTTGAAAAGTTCTCAAAGTATATGCTGTTTTTTAAGAGTAAATATTATAGGTTTTAAAATTAGACTGTATCAGAAGTGCATAAAATGAAATGTAATATAGTGAAGTTGAACGGGTAATGTGTTTAACTAAGTAGCAACGTAAGATTTTCAAAACGTTAATATTTCAAGGTGTATTTCAAATATTCAGGTATTTTAATTTCGTGTATTTCCATGAATAAATGTAAATTGCTAAACTGAATAACACGAGTTTGCCAGTGCAAACAACTGAAAGGGAAATGATTTGAGTTGTTCCTAGGGTGTTTGGGCTGGCAAAGATTTGTGTGGAGGAAAATTTTTAGCGGGATCCGTTTAAAGGACACGCGTCCAAAAATTTTTAAACTGACAGGGGTGAGTGTGAAGATTCTATTATTTACTATCATTTTATTCTAATTATACTTTTCCTGATTTAAATTTACGTTCTAAACATTTCAACTTTCATCTCGAAGAATCGCATACTCATGTATGGACAGATCTATATAAGAAGGCAGACTATAGAATTGCGTATCTGCCATTCTGCAGAGTTCATGGGCGTGTGTGTGTTCTGATCGCCCATGGATGGAAGCATCGAAAGTTATAGTCTACAATCTTTTTGAGTATATATTGTGTCGTAGTTTGATCATCATACGTTCAGATTGAAGGTCAGTTTGGTAATAAGTTAGGGTTGAAGTTCATTGTAAATCAGTATGTCTCGGGTAGAATTTGTAATGCTAGTGTTGTAAATAATTTGTATATAGATTTGTAATAAACAGGGTGATTATAATAAAAGTTCCCGGTTTGAAAATGGTCTCAAATAAACAGCACTGGTCACAATGATTTGAAATTTTGCGTGAACACTCGTGGAGCAATGGAATTTTGTTTGGAGAAGAAAAAAACAGTAGTTCAAAAAGTCGCCGCTAAGAGAATAATTGGCACTAGAATGCAATACAAAAGCAATAAACTTTGACTTACTCATTGGCTAATAACGTAATAAATGTTCGATATGCTGTCCTTCGTATTCTGAAACAAGCTGAAAACGCAAAATAGCGTGTTCAACAACAGATTTGAGTGTTTCTGTAGAGATGTTGTGGATGTGATGCGTGATGCTAGCTTTAAGTTCCGCTAAATTGGTAATGTGTCCATTGAACACCACATTCTTCAGATGCCCCCAAAGCCAAAAATCACATAGATTGAGGTCAGGGGAACGTGCAGGCCATCCTACAGGAAAATAGCGGCTGATGATTCTGCCATCTCCAAAATGACTGCGAAGTATCCGCTTCACTGGTTTTGCGATATGTGGTGGAGCCCCATCCTGCATGAAAATAGTGTTAACGATACACTTACGCTCTTGCAGTATGGGTATAACGTGACTTTTCAAAAGACGTTCATATCGATGGCCATTGACAGAACAGGTGACGAGGCCATGAGGATTAACTTCCTCAAAAAAGAAAGGCCTGATAATAAACGCTGTTGTAAATCCGCACCACGCAGTGACTTTGGGAGAATGAAGAGGCACCTGGCGTAGTTCCTGTGGATTTTCGGTTGCCCAGATTCTGCAACTTGCATGCATATGGTGACGAAAGATCGACTTTTAATTCAGTATTCGAAGGACAGCATATTGAACATTTATTACGTCATTAGCCAATGAGTAAGTCAACGTTTATTACTTTTGTATTGCATTCTAGTGTAGTAAAGCGCCAATTTTTCTACTAACGGCGATTTTTTGAACTATTGTTTTTTTCTTCACCAAACAAAATTCCATTGCTCTCCGAGTGTTCACGCAAAATTTCAAATCATTCTGACCAGTGCTTTTTATTTGAGACCATTTTCAAACCGGGAACTTAAATTATAATCACCCTGTATATATTTGTTTTGAATTAACAGCGAAGTTAGCTGCAACTAAAGTTGTTTATGTGTTAAATGCGTGATTCCTTCGTCGAACTCTAGTCATTAGGTTATTTATTTTAAGGAGTTTAATAAGTAAGTTCAATTTAGAGTGAAGTAAATTGCAATGGTTCATACAAAAGTCATGATCTTGGGAAGAAGGTTGAATAGTACTTTATAATTGTTGCGTCCCGGAGTCTTCTATTGTATTTCAGTACAGGACTTGCCTCCTAAACTGTGGTAAAGTCGTGAAAACAAATCTGTTGTGGACAGCACATGGCTTTCGCTACAGGCTCAAATTGATTTTCTCTGTACTTATTTTCTTTAATTGAGTTTAATTGTACAAAATAACAGGCACATTTGTTTGAAATTACACTGAATGCACACTTTTCAATTTTCGTTTTCATTTGATAACTAGGCATACTTTCAAAGGCGGTGTAACAAAACTTCGAAAAACTAAAACGGCTATTCCAGGAGTTAGTCTTATTCTTTTCTTCATCAAAATTACGTATAAAATAAGCATTTAATTGAGACATTTGAACAAACGTAATATTTATTTTAGACTTTAATGATTTTTGTGGGTCGTTTCGCAACAATGAGTAGGTACTTTTTTCTCGAATCGTACTAAATTATTATCAGAACCAGGGCAACTTACAAGTGACTTCTACCAAGTTTCCAAGATTTATGAAATTTAGTCAATTAGTTTTTATTATACATACGATTATTGCGGGTCATTTAGCAATAAGAGGCAGATTCTTTTACCCGCGTCGTTTCAAAATCTAATCTGCACTAAGGTCACCCAGAAGTGACTTAATTTTATGAAACTTGGTCAATTAGTTTGGATTTTATGAAATTTGGTCAATTTGTTAGAGTGGATACATTCATTGCACACACACACACGCACACACACTGGATAACAGACGCACACACAAACGTTACGATAAAAATATATTTTTTGTGTTCTAGAAGTCCCAAAACGTGTAGTTCGGTCAGGAACTTGAGTTACGATTTTCAACACGATTCTAATACTTTCCCTGTACATTACCATGTATTCTAGGGAAAGTAAAAACTATTAAAATTGTGTATTAAGAGTTATGAAAACGTGTTTTCTGTATTTTAACGAAATATGTCTACTTCTATCAATTAAATATAAAATAAATATAGTCATATATTAAATATAGTTATATAAAAGGATTTTGAACATTTTATTATTCAATATTTATTATTTCTTTAAGCAATGTAAAGAACTATGTAAACACATAGAAATTAAGTAAGGTAAATTCTCTTATTTCAAAATAAATATTTCATTAAAAAAATTCTGTAAAATACTATTTAACTTAGTGAAGAAAATTCTTTTCCCCTTATTGCGCTCAACCAAAATACAATCTTTGATGTGCATTATAGTGCGCGAAAAAAGCTAGATATTTTAGAACCATTTAATTTCTTATTTCGCTGATGTTTTTAACTTCGTTTCAGATAAGTTTCAGAAAATACGCAGTAACATTTTTTTTTACCTTAGTCTAAATAATGATCGTTTAAGCTAATGATCTTTTATGCAGAAGTACCTCTAAGATATTTCTTTTCCCTTAACATTTGTGCATAAATAATACGCGTAATCCTATTTTTTCATGCAAATAAGTAGTAGTCCTTTCTTGAGCAATTTTAAAATTTGATATTTTTATGGATAAACAGGTTGTAAAATCTCTTGAACACAGTTCGAACATTTATGGAAACATGTCCGTCTGTGTATATATGTTCAGATATGCATATTTGTGAGATATGGACATGAAAATACTGGGAATGTTCGTAAAACTGTGAATTTTTATCTGTTAATTTCTCAATATCAAAAGAAAAAATTCTGTTATTTCTTGGCACTGCAGACGGCATAACGCACAGTTCTGAAATTTTACATATATACTAATATGAATCCATATATGTGCAAAAAGGGCTCGATTTGCACTATAGTTCATTAAATATTCAATTAAAATTTTGCATTGCCAGTATGGTCGAAGATTTAATGGATCGATTCGATTTCCAACTTCTCTGTGATTGGTTGCTGGTAGAAACGTCAGAATGATCTCCGAACTTATTGTTGATTCTTATAAACAGAGCGTTTCGTAACTATTGTCGTCATTCAAAATTACTATTAAAATGCAATTATTATTGGCGTTAAGAATTATATGCCTTATTGGTGATTCTTACAAACAGAGCGTTTCGCAACTATTGTTGTTACTAAAATTAAGAGTAAAATGTAATTATTAATGCAGTTAAAAGTTATTACCTTATTGTTGATTCTTGTAAACAATTACGCAGAGCAATTACGCCAACTTTCCGGCCGTCCATACAGTTACCTTACACCTTTCTGGTAGGGGCGCGGTAGCCCATTGGTTAGCGCGCTGGAGTTGCACTCGGTAGGCCCGGATTCGATTCCAGCCACTGTCAAAACTGCCGCCGTGTTCATGCGGAGTACGATCACGTTAAACATGTGGGTCCGAAAGTCCTTCCGAGAGGTTGGTGGTAGGGGAAGGAGGGTACGGTCCCTGTCGATGCCTCCCCCACTGGGTTCCGGTCTAAATTGGGTGGCACTTCCCGACCGTCCAAACAGTTACCTTACACCTTTCTGGTAGGTCGGACGGTCTGGGTTTCAACAACAACAACACCTTTCTGGTAGGTCGGACGGTCTGGGTCTCTACAACAACAGAGTAATTACGCCTTTTCCCGGCCGTCCAAATGACTGCTCAAGTCTTGGGACGTGTCGGACGGTCTGGGTCTTCGGCAGAGCAATTGCAAAAATTAATTTTTGATGATCAAGATTACTATAGAACTTGCATAATGATAACTGTTTCTTTAACTGAAATAATTGTATTTGCTTGCATTTTGAACAACGTGAGCTGTACAATTGGGATGTAGTATCCCAAAGGTTCTGTCAGATGTGGTCCACGCGTCGTGCGACGGCTATTATACGGATATGTAGCCTACCAATAAAATATAGAAGCTTTTGCAAGTGCAGCCGAGCTCATTGTGAAAGTCGGCTAGTTGCGAATAAAAACAATTACTGGACTCTTAACGCCTTGTCTAGTAGCCAGCTGGAGTATTAATTCCGACACCCAGTGTGAACAAATATTTAACGAATAAAATGCAGAAATGGAAAAGTTCGGTACTTACGTCTACGTCGATTCCAACCTGGGGAAAAGTCTTCAGGGGCGGATTCGCTGCTGGTACATACCGGTAAAATTCTCGCATGTTTCTGTACCACTTGAGAGCATAAAGTGTCTCGCTGCCCAGATCGAAGACACACCTGAGAACCACGCTGTCTCCCGTCACGGCAGGGCTGGGCACATGTACCGAGCTTATGCGAATACCGGCTTGTACCAGGTGACCTGAAAAACATGTAGGTGAATTCCAGGTATGAATCGCAAGAGTTAATATTAAATATTTACACAACTAAATAGTTCTTGAATGATTGGTTAAAGACGTATGATTCCAATTTTTTAAGAAGTGCTTTAATTAACGTTGACTATCATCACATGCAAATTTTGATCATGTATTACCTTTCAGTAAAATATTACAAAATGTAACTGTGAGACTAAGAGGCAATTATGCAGTTTTAATATTTGCGAATATTTACAACGATACAAAGTGTAGATTTGTAAGCACAGGCAATTATTCAGTTTTAATATTTACGAATATTTACAACGAAACAAAACGCAGACTTGTAGACGCCATTTTATAACACTCTTGACCCGGAAAGTCATGATCCCAATAAATTCAATTCATTCACTCAAATGGCAGGTGTAGTAGAGGCAAATATCCCCTTAGGGCCAAGGCTTAAACCAAGCATCATAGGAAACTAATGTAGCCAATGACGCAATGTTGCTACATCGCATTGAAGAGCAACGAATGAGAGATACGGAGGACGTATCTGGACCTCAGACAAAATGATATGACATCAAGGAGATAATGGAATGAATATTCGAAAATTGGAATTAAAAGATCGAGAGAGAAAGAGAGCATTAAACAATAATGACTGTCCAATAGCTTTGATATTCAGACAATGACTGTCCCAGAATGCGTTTCATAAGCGATGAAGGTGCAGAAGCGTTGAGATATTCAGCAAGAATGATTATCCAAAAGTTTAGAGAGTCGTGTTTGCAAGCAGTGTAGAGGTTATGTTGAAATTTGAGAGTGTGTTAGAAAAGAAAAAACTGACCTCAAAATGGCAGAAAAAGAAACGGCCAAAATTCCAAGCATCTGAGCAACAGCATCACAAATAGAGGTGTGTACCAATCTGCGTATACAGGGTGTCCCAAAAACATTGACCTCGGCTTTTTTACTTAAATATTGATCTTAGACATACATAATAAATTAAAAAGGTGCGTAACAAAAGGTACAGAATTTTATGAAATCGATTAAAATTTTCAAGGGAAATAAATTTTAAGAAATACAAATTCTAAATTTCATGCGGGCCCCGTACAAAAATCTTTCTAATGAGTAAAATGTGCCCCATATACTAATAAGATGATGCACAAAACTTCAGCATTTTATCATAAAAATTCCCAGAGATGTGAAAAAACAAAAATGCTGACTTAAACCATTTTTCGTTGCATCGACATGGGTTCTTAGAGGGTAAAAATCATGTCGGCATGGTAAGTTTCAGGGGTCATACTCAAATTACGAAATAAATAATGATTACATAATTAAATAATAATTTTGCTATTTATTGGTACAAAAGTATCTACACTGTGTAGAAATAATAACTTTACACAAAGATTACAAAGCTTGTTCAAAATGTTTCGCATCCATACCCATACTGAGCTGCATTCGCCCGATAACACTTCTGTGCACTCGATCAAGTTCTTGTTCGGTGATATCACAACAACCATCTTGAATGCGTTGTTGCAACTCTGCTTTACTTAATGGAGGTGACAGATAAACAGTTGTGCGCAAACGACCTCACAAATAAAAATCCATAGGCGTTAAATCAAGTGATCTAGGGGGAAATTCGGCTGGCCCATGCAAGCCAATCCACTTGTCTTGAAACTTGTTATTTAACCAGTGTTTCACTGTAATATGGTGAGATGGAGATCCGTCATGTTGAAACCATACATGTGGCAGTACTGTTAGAGGCAGTTCATCTATAAAATCAGGAATAACGGCATTCAGAATTTCATTAACATATCTGTCACCAGTCAACGTACCATCATACAGTATGGGTCCAAGCAAACTGTTTCTGAAAATACTACATCATACTTTCACAGAAAATTGCTTCTCATGATGAATATCACGTACTACGAATGGATTTGTGTCAGACCAGCAGTGTCCATTAATCTTGTTTAAAACGGCATTCGTCAGTCCAAATTACGTTTCTCAGGAAAGAGGGATTTGCATTTTCCTGATTTAGAGCCCAATTACAAAAATCTAGACGACTTTGATAATCTGTTGGCTCCTGTCCTTGTACATCATGAATGTTAAACTGATGTCATTTATTCAGTCTCAGTATTCTCCACACTGTTGCACGTGGTACGTTCTTTTCTGAAGCAGCTGTACGAACACTACTATGGGAATGACTGCAAAATATCAATTTCTATCAAAAGTCGAAATATCAATTTCTACATCAGTTGGGTGAAGTCTGGGCCTACCTAGTGCACCTACACAATGTACGCTTCCTCCTTCACTCACTCGTTGCACCAATCGGGAAATAAATCTCACAAAAGGATGTCGAGATTTAGGAAAAGTACTTTGATATTCCCGTGTAGTTTCGTTAGAATTGCGATTGCATGATCTGTACAGCATAAGCATTTCAAAAAGTCCTTCGCTGCTGTATTGTGACATACTGTCGGTACAGACTAACTGCACTCTAAAAATGTAGCAGAAATGTGAAATACTTAAGGGTCGCTCAGACTGCCGAACTGCGCGCGCAACGCTTGCGTGAGCGATGCGATTATCAATGGCAGAGCAAAAACAACTTTTTCATGTGATGATACGTCTGTTGCGATTGTGTGGCGCACCAATCAGAGGCAGATATTTGCATAAGCATACATTTCTAAGCTGTTTTAACGTTAATTTTGACTGTGCCACTTCTAAGTTTTATTTTATAATTAATCATGTGAAATTTTAAGGTATTTTTTCGGGAGCATATTTTTGAAAAATTGTAAATAAATCTAAAGATAAGAGGCAGATATTATTTCCCTATGATGCATTTCTGCGTTGCGTCATTTGCACTCTTGCTGTAAACATTTACATTTTAATTTGTGATTAATCCCTCACCAGATTTGTTTAAAAATATCCCTGGGACTTTTTTATGATAAAATGCTGAAATTTTGTACATCACCTTATTAGTATATGGGGCACCTTTTACTCATTGGGAATGTTTTTGTACTGGGGTCGTATAAAAATTTAAACTTCGTATTTCTTCAAATTTAATCCCCTGAAATTTTTTATCGATTTCATAAAATTATGTACCCTTTTTTACTCGAGTTTGTAATTTAATATATATCAATTTTAACAAAATTCCAGTAAAAATCGTTTCTAAAAATATTCACTTTTTACTTTCCGTGCAATACATGGTAATGTATAGGGAAAGTATTGGAAACATGCCGAAAATCGCAACTCGAATTTTCGACGGATCTACACGTTTCGAGATATCTAGCATACAAAAAAACTATTTTTAGCGTGACGTCTGTGTATCTGTCTATGTGTCTGGCTATGTATCTGTCTGTTCAAAGGATGTATCCACTCTAACTCAAAACCTAATGGACCGAATTTCATAAAATTTAGTAGGTACATCACTTGGGTGTGGCCCCGGTGCTGATTAGTTTTGGGTAGGCTTAGGGATAAAAGAACCCGCCTTTTTTTGCGAAATGGCCCGCACAAATTGATGTATCCACTCTAGCTGAAAACTAATGGACCGAATTTCACAAAATTCAGTAGATAGGTTGCTTGTGGGTCACCCTGGTGCTGATTAGATTTTGGTACGAATCGGAAAAAATAACCTGCCTTTTTTTGCGAAATGGCCGGAATAAATCGTCAAAATCTAAAATAAATATTACGTGTGCTGAAATACATCCATTAAATGCTTATTTTATACGTAATTCTTAACGAAGAATAAAATAAGACCAACCCCATTACACTAGGTCTAGCCCGT
>OX578143.1:55952908-55967908 GCA_951213105.1 Amaurobius ferox | reverse complement strand
GGAGAAATGGCAAGAAAAGTAGTTTCTTACAAACACCCCATCCCACACAAATAATTTACTAGCGACCCTAGGTACCCTAGGCTATAAGCATATACCTTTACTAGGTACCCTAGGCTATATATATATATATATATATATATATATAAGATTTAAAATGAATAAGTATTATATAGGTGGAAAGATTGCGTTTACAGGGTTGCAGAAAGGTCAAGGGGGATTGCGACCCATTTTCCTGGTTAGAAGCTAGCTTTGACTTCCTTTAAACGCTCCCAGAGTCACTGAACACCCGAAACAGCAATCGAACTTGTCCGTGGGGATAAAATGATCGAATCCCAGACAACACATAAAAAGATCAAAATAAAAAATCAATAAAATTGGAATTTCTACAAACCAACATGGTGACTATCAAAAAAGTGTTGCATAAAGCTAATAGACTAAGGAGAAGAATGCGTACATAGAAATGTCACGACGAATATAGAGAGCATTCTGAAAGAGAAGCAACAGATTATTCTAGGCAGGAGTGGAGTTGAATTCCAGGATGTCGGATAAATTAACATAATTTTTATCACACTATTTTCTGCAAAAAGCATCGCAATAGTGTTTGATAAAGCGAAAGTGATATGATTTTTCCTGAGTTCCTTTGATTATATATATATATATATATATATATTTATATAATATATATATATATATATATATATATATATATATATATATTTATAATATATATATATATATATATATATATATATATGTGAATTAAAAATTAATAATAAAAAGTAAATTAAATTTTATTTTAAATTTAATTTATTTTTCATTTCTACCAAAAGTTTGCCTAATTTAAAAAGTTTGCCTCCATTTAAACAACATTCTGTTTTCAAAGAATGACGTATTTTATACTACATTCTTATTCCACTCTGAAGCATGCCAAATTATTTTCGTATGTTTAATTTAGTGTAAATCACATAAAAATTATTACTACTAAAATTATAATCCTCAAAGATTTTCGTACAATATTTTCAATTGTGTCTAAAATTTTCAAAGTACATTTGCAATAAATTTTATGCCATCCAAATATAGTTCATTAATGTTATCTATTAATAGACTACTAAAACTCCCCATTTACTTCATAATGCATGATAATAATTATAGATGATATGCAATTATTTTCTTCAGCATCATTACTAAAAATTTCGACTTTTCCTTTTCGTAATGATCGTAATTTTGTTCAAGCTAAAAGCAATAAAATAATAATTATGGGACATTAGTAAATATTCTTGGAGAAAGATAATTTAATAATTGCAGTTTGTATCAATTACTGTATATCTTAAACGAAATAAATTCTATACAATTACGAATCTGATATTTCACGCAATCTTTAACCGCAATACAATTGCATTTTATTCTTCTTTGCGTGATCGTTTGTATGAATTAATGGCGATATCATTAAGTGTATTTAACACGACGTTCATTTAAAGAACTTTTATCGTCTTTCATATTAAATGAAGATGTTTGTCTGTGTAACTGTGTACCTGTGTGTTTATGTGTGTTGTCTGCAGCGTGAAATTGATTCTTCGAACAGCAACGAAACTTGCTACAGCGATACTTTATGTCCCCGAGCAATGAACTTCGAAGATATTTTTTAATTGAAATTAGTTTTTCATGTATTTTATGTTGAAACATAATTATGAGCGATTTCCACATAATCTGGTACAACCGCGGAACTCCGCATGCAAATGTCATTTTAAGACTTGTACAAATTTCCAAACAGTCATCGCCAATGATGTTATAAGGCTCATGCAACGCGCATGAGAACGACGCATGGTGCAGCCTTTAAAACTACCGATATTCTCACTCACAGAGAATTGGAATAGGATTTCCTGATTTGATACTGAAAGTTGTGTACAAAAATGCCTTTGAGGTGTACTCGATGGGGCGCACGCAATGAGCAAGTGTCGGATTTCAAGAGAGATAGCATCATAGGCCAAACACATGGTTGTTACACATGGTTGAGGCGAGGACGCGGTCGCCCAGTGGTTAGCGCGCGGGAGTTGCACTCGGTTGGCCCGTGTTCGATTCCTAGCCACTGCCACGGTCCTTGAGGATGCCTTCCCCACTGGGTTCCGGTCTAAATTGAGTAGCATTTCCCGGCCGTCCAAGCAATTACCTTACACCTTTCTGGTAGGTCGGACGGTCTGGGTCTCAACAACAACAACATGGTTGAGGCGATATGGTAGTTGTTTGGTGTTGGCAACTACGTATCAAAGATTGCACATGTAACCGTCGCTAAAGAGTCGGTACACCCCAGACAGACAGCTACTCGAGAGAATCGTGCAGTCAGAAGAGGAACCACTTGCACACCAGTGGTGTCGCTATCAACCATTCAAATGATATTGCCATCCTACATGCATCCCATCCTATATCAAGGGATATTATTTGAAGACAACTGGAAGAAAGTGAGATAATTATTGACATCCGTTAAGACGTATACCACTTACCCTTCAAGATAGGCAGTGACGTCTCACTTGGTTCCGAGCTCAGTCAGCCTGGGCAGTGTCCAATTGGAGGCATGTTGTCTTTAGCGACGAATCCCGCGTCTCTATCAGTGCTGATGACATATGTGTGTGAAAAATTATTGACCAGCGTTCTGATCCCGTATATGTGTGTGGAAAAGGATTGGCCAGCGTTCTGATCCCGCATTTCTTGTCGAGCGGCATACAGCCGTCACACGTGGTGTGATAGTCTGGGGAGTCATTTCGTGGGACAGTAGATCTCCTCTAGTTGTGCTGCAAGACAATCTAACTGTTCACGTGAACGTCGACGATAATCTGCAGTTGATGGTTCTGCTTATGCTGTCAAGAATCCCAGATTCCGTTTTCTAACAAGACAACGCTCGATCAAATACTACACTACATTCCCAACAATGTCTTAGAATTATATACTTCCCCATGGCCATCTAGGACTCCAGACCTATCCCCACTCGAACACGTCTGGACGACAATTGAAGCATTCTCAGAATACCACTGTATTAGATGAGCAATTTTAACATTTATGACAGAATCTTCCACAAAGAGATATAAGCAAATTAGTGAAGTCTATGCCGCACCTACTATCGAATTGTAGAGCTGCTCTGCCAGGGGAGAAAGTACAATTTACTAAAATGCGGTCTTCTTGTTGCTAAGCTAAATTTTAGTGGACTATTATTTTCCGCCCAAATTCTAATCATTTGCATATCGCCTCAAACGATACATTCATGCCGAATTTCGCGGCTGCAGATCAATTGTTTGTGGGTGCATTTAATTTTTTGCAACAGAGTGGATTTTTTAGAACAGTGTGTCGGGATCGAAAATTCGTATTCAATTTTTGACGAAAAAGCATGTTTTAAATATAACTGAATTATAATAGAACGTTGAATTTCTCTGTATGTGTATGTATGTTAATGTGTGTCTGTGCGTATGTGGACATGATATTTCAGGAAATAACGCAGTATTTTATAAACAATTTTGAACGATTACTACAATCAGTGAATATTGGTACCCTAATTAATTGAATTGCAATCGATCGTTCGAAAGACAATTGATTTTCGAAAATATTTTTGAAAAAAAATTCATCAAAAAATCAGGACTTTTAAAAATAATAAGTAAATAGACATTCCAGATGAAATTTTTTGTTAGAAAACAAATTATGAACACTGTAGGCGGCTAACGCGAGCCGATTTCAAGATATCGCAAGTTTACCAAAAAGGCTTATCAATAAAGTTACATAAAATAAGTATAATCAAATATGGTCACTTATCATAAGTGATAATATGAAACAAATCTATTAAAGTCATTCCCGTGTATCTAGTTCATTCCATTCACGGGAGAAATTACTTTTTGCAATAGCTTAGTGTTTTGAAGTCAAATAATTCGCCAATAGTCATATTTTTTCAAAAGATATTAATTACATGCCAATTACACTGCAGAGTTTTACATATCTGTATAAATAAGTTGTTCTGCCTGATCTCCTAAGTCGCCAAAAGCGTTTAATTTCAATTTATGGGATGTCAAGTCATTGCTAAAAACATTGTTCTGTTGATCTTGCTCACCAATATTTCGCTGTGAAAGAAGCAAAGTTAATTTCCAGTTTAATAACAATATAAATCTTAAAATTCCCATACATTTCAATAACATGATATTACACTCTATCATTCGCGGCTGTATTATTTAGTAAATTTTGGCTATTTTATAAATCAGTAAATGCTTTGAAAAGCAACTACAGCATAAATGTGCATAATTCTTGGGTTCGTAAATCGATCAATTAATAGAATCAAATGCAATTATGTAACAAAAATTAAAAGCAATTTCATTCAAATTAATTTATTCGAAATATCGCTTAATTATCGTGAAATAATATATTTTTGCAATTTTATTAGTTTATCAAATCGCTAATGGCATATTTTTGATATTTGATACGGTTACGGATTTTTATGTCAATTAAATATTGTATCGCATAACGAAAGTAATTTTTCCGTCATGAATAAAGATGCCGTAATTATGGCTTCAATTTCGAAATATAAATTTGAATATTCGTATAATTAATTAAATATTCTTATAATTAACTAAATAATTAAATAAAAAATTTTAATATCTCACTTATTAAGAGTCATTTCCCTTTCGAAAGGAAATGGTTATTTGTCGTGTTTCGATTTTAAATTTGCTAGCAACTGTAAGATAATGCATAAGCATGCAGCACTATAATGCAATATTTCCGAGCATGAACATTGGTATTGTGCTATAAAATATCAGTATTACATCCGATTTACAACAAATCATGTTTTTTTAGTTCGAAATTGAAGTTAACTATAATGCGACGTTAATGAGGCACATTTATATCAATCACGTTTTTCAAATCAAATTGTAGTATGTTTTACCTTGTCTAGAATCCACCTATATATAGAAATCTACCTATATATAATCTAGATATACAAGGTGTCCCACAAACATTGACCTCGACTTTTATTCTTTAAATATTGATCTTAGACATATATAATAAATTAAAAAGTTGCTTAAAAAAGTACAGAATTTTATGAAATCGATAAAAATATTCAGGGGATTAAATTTGAAGAAATACAAAATTTAAATTTTTATACGGCCCCCGTACAAAAACATTTCCGATGACTAAAATGTGCCCCATACACTAATAAGGCGATGCTGTTGAGACCCAGACCGTCCAACCTACCAGAAAGATGTAAGGTAACTGTTTGTACGGCCGGGAAGGGGGCCACCCAATTTAAGCCGGAACCCAGTGGGAAAGGCACCCACAGGAACTGTACCCTCCTTCCCCTACCACCAACCTTTGGGAAGGACTTAAGGACCCACATGTTTAACGTAATCGTACTCCGCGTAAACACGGCCGCAGGTTTGGCAACGGAGGGAATCTAACCCCTGCCTACCGAGTGCAATTCCCACGCGCTAACCACTGGGTTACCGCATCCTTAATAAGGTGATGGCAAAATTTCAGCATTTTATCATAAAAAGTCCCAGAGATATGTTTAAACAAAGTTGGTGAGGGATTAATCACAAATTAAAATGTAAATGTTTACAGCAAGAGTGCAAATGACTTAACGCAGAAATGCATCATAGGCAAATAATACCTACTTATTATAATTGGATCTTTGGCATGGATAGAAAACATTTTGAACAAGCTTTGTAATCTTTGTGTAAAGTTATTATTTCTACACAGTATAGATGTTTTTCCACCAATAAATAGCAACATTTTTATTTATTTAAGTAATCATTGTTTCTTTTCTAATTTGTGTATGACCCCTGAAACGCGATCTGCCAACATGATTTTTCCCCTCTGAGAACCCTTGTTGATGCACCGAAACGTGGTTTAAATCAGCTTTTCACATCTCTGTAACTTTTTATGATAAAATGCTGAAATTTTGTACATAACCTTATTAGTGTATGGGGCACATCTTACTCATTCAAAATGCTGTTGTACGGGGGCCGTATAAAAATTTAAATTTTGTATTTCTTCAAATTTAATCCCCTGAAAATTTTATCGATTTCATAAAATTCTGTACCTTTTTCTACGCAACTTTGTAATTTATTTTATATGTCTAAGATCAATATTTATCACCCTGTATATACATATATAGACGATCATTTTTCCAATATATATATATATATATATATATTCCGATCTTATTTTATTATTTTTCATTTTTATTTATTTATATAATTAATAAATAACTATATTTTTTTTGTTAGCCACTATAATTGGGAAAGTAGTCTTGGATGTTATCAAGTGTAAGTTGATACACTGAGTTGGAAATTTTAATAACGAATTTGGGAGGATATGCATTATTAAACTCTGTGCTCAATAATTCCATAAAATGTGCTAATTTATAATTTTCATCACAAATTTTATTGATTCTAAGAACCTGGATTATTATAATATTTCTAAAACTGATATATGCAAACAAGAGTCAAAATGTTGACATTCTGATATATTAAATTTAAAATCTTGTCTTTTATCATACAAATTATATATATATATATATATATATATATATATATATATATATATATATATATATATATATATATATATATATTCAATACAGTACTAAGTGAAAACAAAATTGATAGACGTTGTTCAAAAATAAATACATAATGTAAGTTTGTGCACAAGTAATAAATAACTATAACACAAAGTAAAACAATACACAAACAAATTGTAGAATGCATGCGATCTTTTGAAAACACATAATGTATTTTCTCTATCAGTATTATAAACAGATTTATAAACAAATCGTCACAAGAAGATAAAATTTGTTTCAACTACTGTCTAAATTAATCCAAAAAATTAATCTTTAAATTAATCTAATAAAATTAATCTTTAATTGATTGATTAAGAATATCAATCGGTTTTGAAGATCCAGAACAGTCTTCTCCGTCATGATACAAACACAAGGTACCAGCATCAAAAAAGACCCATTTTTTGCATTTGTTAGTGTCGGTGTTCTGTCTTTTAATTAAGATAAAAAAGGCGTTTGAAACCTCCTGCTACTTTTAATTACACTTGTGTGCGTCTATGAATAAGTGTTTATTTTCCTAGACAAACAACTGGATAATTTAAATAATTTAGTTTTTAAATGTTCTTACTTATTTTCTCACTTGTATTTAAGCCTGTTAAAAACAGGTAAGTTAAAGTACTTAAAATTGTGCAACTCTTTTGCACAAGTTTTATTTTATTTATCAATGTATGGCGCTAAAAATGGAATATCTGGAGGGGTGAAAGAGGGTTTTATAAGGAATTTCACTTCCGGTTCTAGAGATGTCATTTCCATTTTTAAAAAAATATTTTTTTTTCATTGAAACATATATTTAAGTTTGGCTATAAATACAGCTTTGATGATGATTGGTATGGATTCAGCATCACATTTCAGAAAGGGTTGTGGGAGTTCACAAAGGATTTTCGATTCAGGTTTTGGTAATGTAACTGACCCAATCCCTGCTTTTCATATACACATGCTGTATTCCGATATATCATAGCAGCATTCTAAATATCAATTCCTGCCACCTGCAGAATGCACGAACTATTCTTCCGCCTGTTAACATATTCTTGAGTTCCTTCAGTAGTTTCATTTGGAGCTGGCGGAATAAGTATCTATCGAACAACCAAAAAAGGGAAACTAGATCAAAAACTCAAAAAGAATTTTTGTTACTTTAGCTGTAATCTCTCAGTGAAGCTCGTAAGTCTTTTTAAATCCGGTGAGCCAGTGATATGACTCATATGATTTTTATTACCTAAGCGGTAGTGAAGACCGGATCCGTTCAATACAGTAATTGGACAAATTTTATAGGATGCATGATATCATTTATACAGGGTGTTATAAAAATAATAAATATCTCTTAAATGTTTGGTCATAAACCTACGGTAGCAATTTAAGAAATGCTGTAGTAATATAGACTACCATCTTTGGCAAATTTTTATTATACAGGGCTATTAAAAACATATGAGGCAAACTTTACGAGGTGGTAGTACAACCCAGTCTTTTTCGTCATAGTTTACAGGGTCGGAAATGAAACATAAAGGCGCCAGTGGATGCTTAATGATGAAACCGATGAGGTGAGGTAAAAACACAAGAATGACTTGGAAGTTATAATATAACATTTCAAAAACAATAAGTACAGTAATGGCTCAAAAGAGCGACTGTCAACCTGAATGCACATCTCACAGCGGGATTTTCGAACTTTCTCGAACAGATTTGGTACGTCGCGCACTTCGGCAGCAGCGGCGAAAGTCTGGCGACGAGTTCCTTCTCAGATTCAAGTGGAGTGTCATAAACGAGACTCTTGAGATATCCCCCACAAAAAAAAGAAGTCAAGATCGGGCCATCTTGGGGACCAAGCTATGGGAACACCTCGCCCAATCCATAGCCCTGTAACGCCCTTACGTTCCATTTCCCACCTGGTAAACTATGACGAAAAATGCTTGGTTTGGTGTGACTATCACCTCATAAAGTTTGGCCCATCTTTTTTTTAATCACTCTGTATAACTTTTAGTGAAATATAAAAAAAAAATAATTTTTATACGGGCCCCTTGGATTTTTTTCAGTTATAAAATATTTTATATAGCCCAATTAGTCAAAAAATGTTTTTCATTATCTCACGATCAAAAATTACTTTTGAGATATCATCATTAACATTTTCGACAGATAATTGGGGCTGGATAAAACTTTCGCTAATGATAAGCACTCATAAAATGCCATCTAATGAAATTTAATTCTTTTATGACCGCTTAAATCTGCGTTTTCTTCGTTTTCTCAATCAGATCAAAGAGATCGAAGTCTTATAACTTTGACAATTTTGGCGGCAAATTTTGCATATTTCTCGAAACTGATTTATTTTCAAAAGATCTTAAAATTAATAAGGAACTCTTTTGTATTTGGAACTTTCTTCCTAGAGGGCCCGCATAAAAAGTTATATTTTGTTCTATTTTACTAAAACGTGTCCGTGACCAAAATAATCTCAGTCTGACTTATTTAAAGCATTTTTACTTTCGCTGCAATATACAGTAATGTATTACGAAAATATTGAAATCATGTCGAAAATCGCTACTCGAATTTTCGATGGTTCTACACGTTTTGGGAACTCTAAAATAGATATAAAATTATTTTTAAAAATCAGTTTTAGCCTGACATCTGTGTGTATGTGTTTGTGCGCGTGTATCTGCTTGTGAAATGTATGTATCCACTCAAAAACTACTGGACTAATTTTCATAATTTTTTATAGATAAGTCACGTGTGAGTTACCCTGATGCTTATTAGATCTGAGTACAATTCAGGGCAGAAAAACCTGCCGTTTTGTTTGCGAAATGGCCCGTAAAAATCATATGTATCCACTCTAGATACAAAATAATTGGTTAAATTTAACAAAATTTAATAGATAAGTAACAAGTTGGTTATCCTGGGGCTGAATAGATTTTGGTACGATTCGGAAGGAAAAGAACCTGCCCTTTTTTACAAAATGACCCATAAAAATCGTCAAATTCTAAAATAAAAGACTACATATGCTTAAATGTATCATTTAAGTGTTTTTTTCATATAATTTTGGACGTAGAAAATAATAAAACCAAAGCCATTACTCTAGAACTTCCGCATTTTTGCTACTCCGCCTTTGAAAATACGTCTAGCTTATAAATGAAAACGAAAATTGAATTAAAATTCAAAATTGGTGTTGTTTCAAACAATTATGCGTGCTATTTTGAAAGCAATTAAACTCAAGTTTAATGAATTATTAAAAAAAAAATCTGATGTGAGCAGCACATGACTTTCCCTGCAGACTTATATTAACGTTTTCTTTATTTTAATTAAATTTATTTCACTTTTAATTCAATTTTCGTTCTCATTCGTAAACCGGGCTTATTTTTAAAAGATGGCGTAGGGAAAGTAGGAAAAACTAAAATATCTCGAGAACGGCTAGGCCTAGTGTAATGGGGTTGGTCTTATTCTTTTCGTCGTTAAAAATTACGCATTAAACCAGCATTTAATGGATATATTTGAGTATACGTAGTTCTTTAGTTTAGATTTGGACGATTTTTGCAGGCCATTTTGCAAAAAAAGGCAGGTCATTTTTTTCCGAATCGTACCAAAATCTAATCAACACCAGGGTAACCCATAAGTGACTCATCTACTGAATTTTGTGAAATTCGGTCCATTAGTTTTTCAGTTAGAGTGGATACAAGCTTTTGCGGGTCATTTCGCAAAAAAAGGCGGGTTCTTTTATCCCGAATCGTACCCAAAACTAATCAGCACCAGACTCGCTCACAAGTAACTCACCTACCAAATTTTGTGAAATTCAGTCCATTAGTTTTTTAGTTAGAGTGGATACAAAATCTGCACAGACAGACACACAGACAGACACACAGACACACAGACACACAGACAGACAGACACACACACAGACGTCACGCTAAAAATGGTTTTTTCGTATTCTAGAGGTCTCGAAACGTGTAGATACGTCGAAAACTCGAGTTGAGATTTTCGGCATGATTCCAATACTTTCCCTATACATTACCATGTATTGTAGGGAAAGTAATAAAGTGAAAATGAATTTGTATCTATAGGGGAAGTAACGCGCTGCCCACATCAGATTTTTACTTTCCCTGCAATACATGGTAATGTATAGGGAAAGTATTGGAATCATGTCGAAAATCGCAACTCGAGTTTTCGACGGATCTACACGTTTCAAGACCTCTAGAATACGAAAAAACCATTTTTAGCGTGACGTCTGTGTGTGTGTCTGTCTGTCTGTGTGTCTGTGTGTCTGTGTGTCTGTGTGTCTGTGTGTCTGTCTGTCTGTGTGTCTGTCTGTGCAGATTTTGTATCCACTCTAACTAAAAAACTAATGGACCGAATTTCATAAAATTTTGTAGGTAAGTCACTTGTGGGCGGGGCTAGTGCTGATTAGTTTTGGGTACGATTCGGAATAAAAGAACCCGCCTTTTTTTGTGTAATGGCCCGCAAAAGCTTGTATCCACTGTAGCTGAAAAACTAATGGACCGAATTTCACAGAATTCGGTAAATGAGTCACGTATAGGTCACCCTGGTGCTGATTAGATTTTGGTACGATTCAGAAAAAAATAACCTGCCTTTTTTTGCAAAATGACCCGCAAAAATTGCCAAAATCTAAAATAAAAAACTGGGTATACTCAAATATATCCATTAAATGCTGATTTAATACGTAATTTTTAACGACGAAAAGAATAAGACCAACCCCATTACACTAGGACTAGCCGTTCTCGAGATATTTTAGTTTTTCGTACTTTCCCTACGCCACCTTTGAAAACAAGTCCGGTTATCGAATGAGAACGAAATTGAATTAAAAGTGAAATAAATTTAATTAAAATAAAGAGAACGCTAATATAAGTCTGCAGGGAAAGTCATGTGCTGCTCACATCAGAATTTTTACTTTCCCTGCAATACATGGTAATGTATAGGGAAAGTATTGGAATCATGCCGAAAATCACAACTCGAGTTTTCGACGGATCTACACGTTTCGAGACCTCTAGAATACGAAAAAACCATTTTTAGCGTGACGTCTGTGTGTGTGTCTGTCTGTGTGTCTGTCTGTGTGTCTGTCTGTGTGTCTGTGTGTCTGTCTGTGCAGATTTTGTATCCACTCTAACTAAAAAACTAATGGACCGAATTTCACAAAATTTTGTAGGTAAGTCACTTGTGGGCGGGGCTGGTGCTGATTAGTTTTGGGTACGATTCGGAATAAAAGAACCCGCCTTTTTTTGTGAAATGGCCCGCAAAATCTTGTATCCACTGAAGCTGAAAAACTAATGGGCCGAATTTCACAAAATTCGATAGATGAGTCACGTATAGGTCACCCTGGTGCTGATTAGATTTTGGTACGATTCAGAAAAAAATAACCTGCCTTTTTTTGCAGAATGGCCCGCAAAAATCGTCCAAATCTAAACTAAAGAACTACGTATGCTCAAATATATCCATTAAATGCTTGTTTAATACGTAATTTTTAGCGAAGAAAAGAATAAGACCAACCCCATTACAGTAGGACTAGCCGTTCTCGAGATATTTTAGTTTTTCGTATTTTCTCTACGCCACCTTTGAAAATAAGTTCGGTTACCGAATGAGAACGAAAATTGAATTAAAAGTGAAATAAATTTAATTAAAATAAAGAGAACATGGATATAAGTCTGCAGGGAAAGTCATGTGCTGCCCACATCAGATTTTTACTTTCCCTGCAATACATGGTAATGTATAGGGAAAGTATTGGAATCATGTCGAAAATCGCAACTCGAGTTTTCGACGGATCTACACGTTTCGAGACCTCTAGAATAGGAAAAAACCATTTTTAGCGTGACGTCTGTGTGTGTGTCTGTCTGTCTGTGTGTCTGTCTGTGTGTCTGTGTGTGTGTCTCTCTGTGTGTCTGTCTGTGTGTCTGTCTGTGCATATTTTGTATCCACTCTAACTAAAAAACTAATGGACCGAATTTCACAAAATTTTGTAGGTAAGTCACTTGTGGGCGGGGCTGGTGCTGATTAGTTTTGGGTACGATTCAGAATAAAAGAACCCGCCTTTTTTGTGAAATGGCCCGCAAAAGCTTGTATCCACTGTAGCTGAAAAACTAATGGACCGAATTTCACAAAATTCGGTAGATGAGTCACGTATAGGTCACCTTGGTGCTGATTAGATTTTGGTACGATTCAGAAAAAAATAACCTGCCTTTTTTTGCAGAATGGCCCGCAAAAATCGTCCAAATCTAAACTAAAGAACTACGTATGCTCAAATATATCCATTAAATGCTTGTTTAATACGTAATTTTTAGCGAAGAAAAGAATAAGACCAACCCCATTACATTAGGACTAGCCGTTTTCGATATATTTTAGTTTTTCGTATTTTCTCTACGCCATCTTTGAAAATAAGTCCGGTTACCGAATGAGAACGAAAATTGAACTAAAAGTGAAATAAATTTAATTAAAATAAAGAGAACATGGATATAAGTCTGCAGGGAAAGTCATGTGCTGCCCACATCAGATTTTTACTTTCCCTGCAATACATGGTAATGTATAGGCAAAGTATTGGAAGCATGTCGAAAATCTCAAGTCGAGTTTTCGACCTACGCGTTTCAAGACCTCTAGAATACGAAAAAACCAGTTTCAGCGGGACGTCTGTGTGTGTGTCAGTGTGTCTGTCTGTCTGTCTGTGTGTCTGTCTGTCTGTCTGTCTGTGTGTGTCTGTCTGTCTGTCTGTCTGTGTGTGTCTGTCTGTCTGTCTGTCTGTGCAGGTTTTGTATCCACTGTAACTAAAAAACTAATGGACCGAATTTCAAAAAATTTGGTAGGTAAATCACTTGTGGGCGAGTCTGGTGCGGATTAGTTTTGGGTAAGATTCGGGATAAAAGAACCCGCCTATTTTTGCGAAATAGCCCGCAAAAGCTTGTATCCACTCTAACTAAAAAACTTATCGACCAAATTTCAAAAGATTCGGCAAATGAGTCATTTTTGAGTCACCCTGGTGCTGTTTAGATTTTGGTATGATTCAGAAAAAAATAACCTGCCTTCTTTTGCAAAATGGCCGCAAAAATCGTCCAAATCCAAACTAAAGAACTACGTATGCTCAAATATATATATATATATTAAATGCTTGTTTAATACGTAATTTTTAGAGAAGAAAAGAATAAGTCCAACCCATTACATTAGGACTAGCCGTTCTCGAGATATTTTAGTTTTTCGTATTTTCTCTATGCCACCTTTGAAAATAAGTCCGGTTACCGAATGAGAACGAAAATTGAATTAAGAGTCAAATAAATTTAATTAAAATAAAGATAACGTGGATACAAGTCTGTAGGGAAAGTCATGTGCTGCCCAAATGTGTGTGTCTTTATTTTATTCGACCCAGGCAGTCTGATCTAGCCCGAAGTGTAAGATATCTATTTGGACGGCCGGGACAGCGTCGTCTAGTTTAGACAGGAATCCAGTAGGGACGATATCCACAGGGATCGTACCCTACTTTACCTGCCACCAAACTCTCAGAAGGGCATTAGAACTCACAGATTCAACATGTCCGTGCTTAGTGTAAACACGAAAAATGTTTGGGCAGCACTGGGAGTCGAACTCGTGCTCCGAGTGCAATCCCCGTTTCTTAACCACTGGCTGTAGCTTTGCAACGAAGGATCAATGAATGTACACCTTAGGTGAAGTCTATCTATAGTAAAGTGAGTATTCTCAGTCGAATAAAAGTGATTGCAAGTAGGTTACAAATTTGGGAAATGTACTCAGCAACTAAACGAGATAGACGAAAAAAGCCAATTACAAAGTTGTAGAGCATCGATACCAGGAACTTACGAAATGCTATTGAAAGCGTTTACTATATTGAAGGCGATAAATAACAGTCATACTAATTTGGTTGTTAATTACGACTGGGTATACGCCACAGTAAAGTTAAACATTGCCGAATAATTCATGGGCATATTTAATTTATGCCAGTGCCATAGAATTTATCTGTGAGTTAAAGGGCTTGAGATTCTGCGAAGTTAACTGTAATGCATTGTATAGATCCTAAATATTACAACAATTCGTTAAAAACATGTTCTGTTAAGTAAGTGTAACCTGTTTGATTCCTACCCTTTAGACAATGCCTTGCATTTTGTAATTGATATTTTCAATCTCTCTAGCATTGCTGACAAGTTTATTTTTCTAACTTTTTCCATTCTCCGCTAGCAGCGCTGCAATTACTTTCATTCTATCGCCAGAATTTATAATTGTGTTTTTGTAAGATATAATTCTATAAATTTTTTAAAAATCAATTAAGTCTAGTCGTAATCAGGAGGTTTGCTATAAAATTCTATCCAGATCTTGGATTTCACATAACTCATCTACACATAAAATTTACTAGGGGTGAGTGCAATCTTTCTTGAGTTATTAATCACACAGACGCACATGCACACACATACACACACATACTCAAACAGACGTACAAA
>OX578143.1:55070408-55210408 GCA_951213105.1 Amaurobius ferox | reverse complement strand
AAATAAATTAACCTTCAACTGTGGAGACAATATAATAACCGCGCCAAATATAATAACCGTCACAACCGTGGATACTATATAATAACTGTGCCAAGCATAATAACCGTCAACTGTGGAAACAATATAATAACCATGTCAAATATAATAACCGTCACAACCGTGGAGACAATATAATAACTGGGTTAAGCATAATAACCGTCAACTGTGGAAACGATATAATAACCATGTCAAATATAATAACCGTCACAACCGTGGATACAATATAATAACTGTGCCAAACATAATAACCGTCAACTGTGGAAACAATGTAATAACCATGTCAAATATAATAACCGTCCACTGTGGAGACAATATAATAACCGCGTCAAATACAGTAACAGTCAACAGCGGAGACTGTTCCTTTAAAAAATTCTTCACTTTTCAATGTGTTCGTAGTCCTAGTTTCTTATCCATAAAAGTGACTTTGCAGTGTGCGGCCATGTGTTGTACACATTGAATTGTCACGAGTTGTACATATCAGATTTTTTAATATACGAATGGATATATTTTCTACAGAAAATAAATTGCGATAATAAAAACTTCGAATCTATTAAGGATGATTCTATAAGCATCCGGTATGAAATTTTATATAGCATTAAACACAGAAACTCGCAAAACAGAAAAATATCACCCAACACTTCCTTTGAAAATCGGCTGAAATAAATTGCAATAAGAACTCCTTTTACTTTAGAAAACACTACGAAAAAACAGAACGCACTTAATATATGGATGCATGCCAACATGTTTCTTTTGAGTAACATTACTTTTCTATTCTGTTTACTTTATCTTAATCACAATGCCTTATTTCGAAAAAACTACTGCAACAAAAAGGAAGTTACAGAGGAAGTTGTTCCCATTCCTTTATTTGATATGTGTGGTACTGGAAAATAATTCAACATGATCTATGGAAGGATCGAAATTAATTCTTACACCGATATAAATGTCGACGTTTATTCTTTGAAGAACATAATGAATTCCGAAAGTGGAAAGAGCAAGTTTAATGGATACATGAATATGAAATTAGGCTCAAAATAAAGTACCCAATTTCATATTCATGTAAAGTGGTGTAAAAAAAATTACATTATTCCGAAAAATTCAGTATGTATAAACCAATTGTTTAATATAGCGTAGCAAATCTAGATGTTGTATCCTACTTTTAGTGTATTGATCTTTATATGAAAATTTTAAATGTTATCGCTCTCTTGAAATTATTGTGGAGCAAGGGACATTACTCCATTTCTTCTCGAAAATTTAACAAACTATTTTTTTTAATTATGAAAACACTTTATTACTAAATATTTAATAAAATGAAAATGTCACATATTTCTTATTATTTTGGAATATTTTACGCATAGACATTCCTACATAAATAATGTTTGTTCATTACTACAAATCCTTTTCTTCAATGTATCGTTTCTTCAATAGCCTTTGTACATCACTTTAAATGAGTTAATGTTCTTTTTTCTCCATTAAAATCATGAAAATATGCGAGACATTCCCAAATAAATAATATTTGTCTATTGCTGCATACCTTTTCTCTTCAATGTATTGTTTCATCAATAGTCTTTACACATCACTTTAAATGAGTTAATATACTTTTTTCTCCAATAAAATCATGAAAATATGTGAGACATTCCTACATGCACTCATTGCCATAAAAATGTGCGCTCCAAGAAAGAATTGTCACAATCGAACGAAATTTTATACATGTGAGTGCAACATTGATATAAGTAAGTGATTACAAAATCAAAGCAAAAGGACCATGTATCACAGGAAAAATTACAAATGAATTGAGGTTCTAGTACCCTGTTGTCCACCTCTAGCGTAAATACACGTTGCGATACAGGCGGGCATTGAAGCTTACAGGTCCCGTAGGTGTCCTGCGTCATCTCATTCCACAGTTGTTGTAAGCACGCCTCTAGTTCGACCAAACTCGTAGGCTGTCCAACTTGCTGTTCCAAGTGATCCCAGACATGCTTGATCGGTGACACATCTGGGTATCGGGCAGGCCAGAGAAGGATGGTAATGTGGCGGAAGCATTGACAGCGCAAGCTGTGACACCCTTGCTTCTGTGTGTAGCCGAGCATTGTCCTGTTGAAAAATGAGGCTTGGGAGCCCTGTCATGAGCGCAACACATGTGGCTGAAGGATGTCACGAACATTCCGCTGGACTGTCATGATTCCGTGGAACAATATTAAAAGTGACTGGGTGTCGTATGAGACTTCACCCCATACAATCACACCAGCTGTTGGAGTGGTGCGCCTTTGTAAAGCGAAGGCAGGATTGAGGCGTTCACCACGGGGCCTCCACATACGTACACGGTTGTCATCGCTGCCCAAATTGAATCTCGATTTGTCGCTGAAGACGGCTTGGTTCCATTCGGTTGCGGTCCAACCCGTCGAGCGCGACACCACTCCAAACGGAGGCGACGGTGGGTGGGTGTCATAGGCAGCACACGTAATGGGCGCCACGATACCAAATGTCCTTCAGCCAGGCGCCTCGCGATGGCACGGACAGACATAGGGACCCGTAGTAAACGGTGCTTCCTGTGTTCGGATGGCGGACAATGACGCAGTTGACGCTGTGTGTGCGTATCGGGGGATATGATGGTCTCTTCGGCTATTCGTCTGCCGAGGGCGTCCTGAGCCTGGCCACCGTATATACGGCCTCTCTCTAGTTCACTAGTCCCAACACCTCCTCAGAGTAAAGTCAGAACGGCCTAGGTGGTGATCTACTGGCCGAGCTGACCATCCGGCTTCCATAATCCCGATGACACTTCCCCTCTCGAACTCTGCTAGTTGATAATATTGCCTTAGATGGTGGCGTAACGGCATCCCTAATGAAAAAGCGTCCCTCTGCAACAGATTAAGTACAGGCAAATGCCGCTGCGTACCATTTTTATGCGCGAGGGAAAACGAAGTTCAACGCCCTCTGGTGGCATTACGCAATGCGCAATCACGCATATTTCTAATCATTTGCATATCTGCCTGACATGTAACTTCATGCGAAGTTTTGTTACGATCCCACAATTACTTCTTGGTGCGCAAATTTTTATAGCAATGAGTGTAAATAATATTTGTCTATTACTGCCTACCATTTCTCTTCAATGTATCGCTTCATCAATAGCCTTTACTCATCCCTTTAAATGAGATAATGTTCTTTTTTCTCCATCAACATCATTGAAATATGTGGGTGTTATGGAAATATGTATCATGGTATATGTATCATTGAAATGTATATATCAGTGGGTATATGTATCATGGAAATATGTATCAAGTGGGTATCATGGTATATGTATCATGGAAATATATATCATGTGGGTATCATAGAAATAGTGAGGCAATATTTTAGGCCCACTGTACTTTGTTAAAACTATCATGTCTGTAAGTCTGCGTTCAAAAACATATATCTACTAAAATTCTTAGAATATTAAACTATATTTCGCGATATGGTTGAACACTTGATGAGTGTAAGTTGTTCTAATTTTTCTTTAACTTTATAGTTTCTAGAAACTTTTGCATGGCATAAGTTCTTGGACATATATTTTGAGATTTTTAATGAATGACATGGCTGTTTAAAATGATTAATGGCATTTTAATGCATATTCATTAGGTTTTCCTTTCGGAAATGACCGTGACAGAAATGACATGTGAGTTTGTTTGAGTAAAGTACATGAATTGCGCACAACTAATAATGAACGAATTCACAACGTGAAATGCAGCGCAAATATAAATGAGCATACATACGTTCTGGAAAATATTTGTATTTCCTTCTTTATAGAAATTCTGGACCAGAATACCCAAATAATTTATTTGTAATCTATCAATTATAGTTTATTATCTCAGCACGGGAGAACTCAATTCTTTCTTTTCTGTGAGAGTTATTATAAAATTTCAAAAAAATACTCCAAATATTTAAAAGTCACTGCAAATTGCAATATTCTTTATTATTCAGAAATAAGGAAATTACTTCTCCATGAATATACACCTCCTAAAAAATAACCTTATAGAAGGAGATAAGTAAACACGGGAATTATAGTGGTATCAAATGGCATAAAAACTGTTACAGATAAAAAATCTGATGTGGGCAGCACATGACTTTCCCTGCAGACTCAAATTCATATTTTCTGCATTTCTTTATTAATTTATTAGATTGAGTTTAATTGCACCAAATAACACTAAATTTGCATTTTTCATTCAAATTTTGTTTTTATTTGGTAATTGGACATTTTTCCGATAGCGGCGTAACAAAAATGCAAGAAATCTCATATATCTTTAGAACAGTTAGTTCTAAAGTATAATGGAGTGTGTTATATTATTTTCCTCGTCAAAAATTGTGTATAAAACAAGAATTTAATTGATACATTTCAGAATAACTAGTCTTTTTTTTTTTTAGATTTTGGTGATTTTTTGCAGGTCATTTCGTTAAAAAGGGTAGGTTGTTCTTTTCCGAATCGAACCAAAATTTGGTACGTAGAAATTTGGTATAAAAATCACAATCCTTGAATACTGGAAGCCTATTGTTTTTAAATGTAATCGAATGTTCAGATCCTCCTAAATTGTCGAGTGAAATTTTGAAAAAATTATCAAGAAATCAAAATCTTTAATAAAGTTACGCAAGTAGACATTTCTAATGTAATTTTTCCTTAGAAAGCGATTGACATAAACTTTAGAACGCTAGCATGAACCGTTCTCGAGATATTGCACATTTTTAAAATAAATTCATCAAAAAATCCTATAAATTAAAAAAGTATTTTAATTGTTGAGAAACATGTTCACTTTTCATATGTAATATCATGCGATAAATTGTGTGACATCATTCTCGTGGATCTAGCTCGTTCCATTCATGAGAAAAGATACTTTGAGTAATAATTTTGTATTTGATCGCCAATAGTTATTTATATGCTATATGAATAACTTATTTCTCCGTCCATAACGCTTGACGAAATTTTGGCGCCAAATTTGGCGGAATTTCGCCAACTTGATGACTTTTTTAAATGATGCCAAATTAACGGAAATTTCGCAAATGGATAAAAATGACACTAAATCAGTAAAAATGACTACTAATTGACGAAAATTCAATTTCTTGGAAGGAATATAAATAGCTACTATAAGAAAAACCTATTTTTTATTGTAAAAATAGTAAATTCATTGCATTATATAAGGAAAGTCATGTGTTGGCCACATCAGATTTTTTTTTATAATAGATAGAAGGGAACAATATGGCTTCCATTAGCTTTGTTACCAACTGAAGAAATCAAAACCTATTTAAAATAATAGTAGTAACAATCCTGAGGTAACACTCATGAGATGTACAAGGGACGCATATAAAATTTAGATTTGAAAATATTAATAAATATATTTTAAAGGAATCACGTGCATTTTTGTTAATTAAAATATAAATCCAGAGTTTTACTTTTTTTATTACATAATGTGTAAGGAAAGTATTGTGACGAGGTCGAAAATTCGCATTCGAGTTTTCGACGGGAGAGCACATTTTAACCATCCGTGATCACGAATCAAACATTTTTGAGGTGATGTCTGTGTGTGTGTGTTGAAGACCCAGACCGTCCGACTCGTCCAGAGGACTAAGAGCAACTATTTGGACGGCCGGTTGTGTGTGTGTGTGTGTAAAAGTATGTGTGTGTGTAAAAGTATGTGTGTGTGTAAAAGTATGTGTGTGTGTAAAAGTATGTGTGTGTGTAAAAGTATGTGTGTGTTTGTGTGTAAAAGCATTTGTGTGTGTGTGTCAATGAGCCTGTGGGGACTATATCTCACGAACGAATGAAGCGATTCGAACGAAATTAGGTACAAAAATTACAATCCGTAAACACTGGAAGCTTATTGCTTTTAAACGTAATCGAATGTTCAGAACCAATAAATTTTCAAGTGAAATTTTGAAAAATCATCAAAAAATAAAAACCTTTAATAAAGTTACACAAATAGACAGTTCTTATGTAATATTTCCTTAGAAAACGATTGGCATAAACTTTAGAACGCTAGCGTGAACCGTTCTCGAGATATTGAACATTTTTCAAATATATTTATCAAAAAATCCCATAAATTAAAAAAATATATATAAGCTGTTGAGAAACATGTTCACTTTTCATATAAAATATCATGCGATAAATTTGGTGACATCATTCTCGTGGATCTAGCTCGTTCCAATCATTAGAAAACATACTTTGAGCAATACTTTTGTATTTGAACGCCAATAGTCATTTATCTGCTATAAGAATAACTTATTTCTCCTTCCATAACGCTTGACGAAATTTTGGCGACGAATTTGGCGGAATGCGCCAACTTGGCGACTTTTTTAAATTTCGCCAAATTAACGAAAATCTCGCCAAATGGATAAAAATGACGCTAAATCAATGAAAATGACGATTAATTAATGTTAATTCAATATCTTGTAAAGAATATAAGTATCTACTATAAGGAAAACCTTTTTTTTTACTGTAAAAGTAGTAAGTTCATTGCATTATATAAGGAAAGTCATGTATTGCCACATCAGATTTTTTAATTTATATACAAAAGCTAATCTAGTTTGAAAGCATAAAAAGAGACTTCCTTAAGTGTTGTGTTTTGAGTTGGAACATGCAAATTTATTATTTGAAAGCTAAAAATAATAGAAAATAGCTAATATTATTAAAGCATAAACACTTTAACCAGTACATTTTAATTATTATAAACTAATGTACCAATATATGTTCTAAAAAATACAAAAAAAAATAATTTAATTATCAAGAAATATGGGTTCGAAGTTTGGGACATCCGACAGGCGTTCATTTTGAAAATCACCCTTTAAAAAAATTGATGCAGAAGATTGTAAAATTTAGAAGCTTAAAAGATATACCATTTCTGAAGCTTTAGAAATGGCTCGAAATTCTTTTAATACCCCGCTTTAACCCACAGTTGTTATGACTACCACCCGCATTCCTATTTTTAATATAAAACATATTAAAGAGCTTTGTAGACATGCAAATGTCTAAGCGGCATAATCATAGAATCGCGGAAAAAATGGTGTATGACGAGGTATACATAAGACAATCCTAATAACTATTTTTTGAAGCGAAATAACAGGCCTAAAGGTAGTCAGATAAGTCCCACCAAAACACAATTGGGAATTTAGTTTGTCTATATACATATTCCGTACGAAGAACCGATATGCAACTAGTCTTCAATATAAAATTCGTTAAAGCTTATATGAAATTTAACAATAAACTCACAGTGAGTGGAAAATATTTTTTTGAAAATTAATGAAATGATTTACAGCTGATTTTTCACTTTCTCGTGCGTAATATTGAGAAAGTATTGTATTCACGAAAGTTTTCGATTTTGGAGTTTTAATACCAATATATGTTTTAAGACCTTCTGAACACGTTTTGACTTTGTTTTGGAGTGATGTCTGTCGGTATGTCTGATGCCTGAGGTAGATTTCTTGTGTACACTATAACTGCTACAAATATTAATAGATTTTCATGAAACTTTATATTTTCCTTTGTTATCAAAACATCTACAACTAAATAGCATTTTTTTTAATTCGAGCAAAAACTCCGAAATTTATGACTTTCCATGCAGATTCATATATACGTTCTCTTTATTTCTTCAATAATTTATTAAATTGAGTTTAATTGCACAAAATAACAGCCATAATTATTTTAAATGACGCTAAATTCGTACTTTTAATTCAATTTTCGTTTTCATTTTGTAACTGGACTTATTGTCAAAAATGGCGTAGCGAAAATGCGAAGAAACTAAAATATCTCGAGAACAGCTTGTCCTAAAATAATGAGGTTGGTCTTATTATTTTTGTCGTAAAAAAGTACATATAAAATAATCATTTAATTGATATATTTGAGCTTACGTAGTCTTTTTTTTTTAGATTTAACGACTTTTGCGGGCTATTTTGCAAAAAAAGGCAAGTTTTTTTTTTCCAAATCATACCAAAATCTAATTAACACTGTGTTAAAATACAAGTAATTTATCTAAAAAATTTTGTGAAATTTGTTCTATTAATTTTTCGGCTAGAGTGGATACAAAATTTTCATAGACAGACAGAAGCACACACAGACGTTACGCTAAAAATAGAATCTTCGTGTTCTATAGGTCTCAAAACGTATAGATCTGTTTAAAACTCGAGTAGTGATTTTCGGCATGATTCCAATACTTTACCTATACATTACCATGTATTGAAGGGAAAATAAAAGCTCTGAGATTTATCAATTTCTCGTCTATCTTAAGTGCAGGTATGCATAGCCTCTCCTGATAACTTTTTACTCTGGAGATGAACTGAATCCTCATGATCTACTGCAGAATTCCAAAAGAGTTTCGCATACTTTGGAGACTAGTGGATGTTGTCTAGCCATCGGTTAAACCATGAGAAATTAGTAAGAACAACAACATTCTGTATTAAAATGGAAGCCCTCCTGTTATCAATTGGTCTGCAACAGATGCAGTTTCTTCAAAATGATTTACTAATCCCGTATAATCTGGAGACCTGAAGTACATTTGTACCAAAGTTTACCGCTATAAAAAGGCTCAATTTTTGCTACAGATGCACCTACACACACACACACACACACAGAGAGAGAGAGAGAGAGAGAGAGAGAGAGAGTTTTTCCTTACTTTGCCTACATACTGCAAATGATTTTCCCTATTTACTGCAAATGATTTTCCCTACTTACTGCAAATGATTTTCCCTACTTACTGTAGAGACTTTAACCTTCTTCCCAACGAAATAATGCTGTATAAGACCGTCGAATCAATGGTTATGACATTAAATTTACAATAGTTGTGACATTGAATTAACAATGGTTCTGACATTGAATTAACTATGGTTATGACATTAAATTAATAATTCGCTACAGATGCATATACACACACACACAGACAGAGAGAGAGAGAGGCAACTTCCGTTATTATATAAGAAGGAAATATGTCAACACAATTCTGTTGAGTTAGTTCAGATATTTACACACATTTACATCATTTTCACCGCATCCCATCTTTCCAACAAATTATTGCGCCTTGCAACAGAGAGAAAATGAAATCTGCCCCAAAACATATCTGGAATGAAAACTTATACGCTTTAAGAGCATCAATTACAAAAATTTACACATAAAAAGAGAGCGATCATGCAACGCTGAAAAGTGGGCGGAAGTAAATTAAAACAGAAATCCCTTTTCCTCCAGAAAATGCGAAAAAAAAAATATGTATTTACGAAGTGCAAAAATGTTTCTTTTGGGTTTCTTTAATTTTTCCTTTCTTAATCGCATTACACCTCTTGAATGAAATAGTGCAATAAACGAAAAATTCTGATGTGGGCAGAATACGGCTTCCCCTACTTACTGCAAAGACTTTAACCTTTTCCACAACGAAATACTTCTGTACAATCTAGTCGAAGCAATGGTTATAACATTAAATTTACAATAGTTGTGACATTGAATTAAAAGTGGTTATGACTTCGAATTAATAATGGTTATGACATTGAATTAACAGTGGTAATGACATTGAATTAAAATGGTCATGATATTGAATTAACAATGGTTATGACATTGAATTAGCAATGGTTATGACATTGCTTTAACATTACGTAAATTGAATTTGGACGCCTTTGACAACTCATTAGTTCAAGCAGGCCAAAGTCCAACATTAGACAAATTAGTCATACTCACGTGCAAAATCCTCATCAAAATGTAATTGGCATTTACTTAATATCCCGCGAAATAAATGACTGTTTGAAAATTCTCTGGCACCAAAATATAAAATTGTTCTCTAGTGAGAAAACGGCATAACTTATTTATTGTTTAATATTACATATGAAAAGTTAAACTATTGTGAATGATATTTATTACTTTTAGATCAAATTTTTGAAATGTATTGGAAGAACACGCAATATCTCGGGAACGGTTAATACGTACATTATAAAGTTTGCGTCATTAATTTTCCTATTACAAATTAAGTATGAAATGATTATGTATTTATCAGTATTAAATGTCCTGATTTTTTAATGATTTTGTTTCAAAATCATTCGAAAATTGGGGTGTTTTCTTAGCATTCGATTACGTTTAAAATCAATAGGTTTCCAGTATCCTCTGATTATAATAATTGTACCAAATTATGAATGAATTTTAATGAAGAATTTGTTCATGAACATGAATGTCAATTTCCTCGAATTAGTATGTACCACAAAAACATCCAATTTAAATTTACGGAGTACTACTTCACTGCCAAGAACAATCCTGCTGTGGATATTGCTAATCACAATTTGGCTGTGAAAGAAGCAACATTATTGGGTTATGAAGAGAAAGTCGTGTACTGCACACAGCTGATATTTACATTTTCATACTGTCGAATATAGTATATAGAAAGTATTGTTTTCAAGAAATTTTTTGAACTCGTGATTTTAATGCCAATATATGTTTCAGGACCCTGTGGTCACGTGTTCACTATTTGTAGAGTGATGCATGAGAGCCCCACAAATATTAATGGATTTTCACGAAATTATATATCTAGCATTGTTATCGAAAAATATAGATCTAGACAGAATTTTTTAAAAGTCGAGCGAAATCATAAAAGAATTCTTTTTAAGTATTCAAAATGTATAGATTCTGCATGCATACTATAAACAGCGGCGAAGCGTGATAAAATAATTTATAGGGACGTAAAACCAGGGACGAAAATTAGCAAATAAAATTTCATGCTGTATATTTCAACGACGTTTCAAATGAAATAAAATATAATAACAGGATTGCAAATTTAAAGAATATAATGTGGGCAACACATGACTTTCCTTATATAATGCAATGAATTTACTACTTTTACAATAAAAAATAGGTTTTTCTTATAGTAAATATTTATATTCTTTCCAAGATATTGAATCTTCGTCAATCAGTCGTCACTTTCATTGATTTAGTGTCATTTTTATACATTTGGCGAGATTATTGTTAATTTGCCAACATTTAAAAAAGTCGCCAAGTTGGCAACATTCCGCCAAATTTGGCGCCAAAATTTCGCCAAACGTTATGAACGGAGAAATAAGTTATTCTTATAGCTGATAAATAACTATTGGTGCTCAAATGCAAAAGTATTACTCAAAGTAACTTTTCTCATGAATGGAACGAGCTAGATCCACGAGAATAATGCCACCGAATTTATCGCATGATATTATATATGAAAAGTGAACATGTTTCTCTACAGTTAATATATATTGTTTTAATTTAAGGGATTTTTTGATAAATTTATTTAAAAAATGTACAATATCTCAAGAACGGTTCATGCTAGCGTTCTAAAGTTTATGTTAATTGTTTTCTAAGGAAAAATTACATAGTAAATGTCTATTTGCATAACTTTATTAAAGGTTTGGATTTTTTGATGATTTTTTCAAAATATCACTCGACAATTTAGGGGGGTTCTAAATACTCGATTACGTTTAAAAACAATAGGCGTCCAATATTCGCGGATTATGATTTTTGTACCAAGTTTCATTCGAATCGCTCTATTTGTTCGTGAAATATTGTTTCCACAGGCCCACTGACACACACACACACACACAGACATCACCTCAAAAATGTTTGATTCGTGATCAGGGATGCTTGAAATGTGCTCTCCCGTCGAAAACTCGAATTCAAATTTTCGACCCCGTCACAATACTTTCCTTATACATTATGTATATAAAGAAAATAATAAATGAATCCTATATTATTTACTGTATATTGTTCCTGTTTACGCTGTGTTTGAAAATAAACGTGTTAGTTATCCAGAAATGTGAACTCATTCTTGTATCCCAAGAGTACACACACAATTCCAGAGGGTAAGTCGTGAAAATACTTTTAACGAATTTTAACGAAACCTTTTTAAATAATAACGAAAACTGAATTAAATTAATTTCTTTTCTCACTTTGACAATGAAGTAATACAAGTACAGCTAAACACAATATAATGCTAACAATTTCCAAATGGCTAGGGGTCACTTAATGTGACACCTATGCAGTTAATAAAAGTTTTCAGTATCAATTAGTAAATATAAAATCTTCGTGTTTTAGGTCAAAATTTTTATTCCAAACAAGACAGAATTACCCGGCGTTGCCCTGGTTGAAAATAACTCCGGTTCCTACTCAATTCACCATGCATACTATAGGCAAAGTAAAAAGGAAAAAGAAAAGCACGCCGAAAAGAATACATCCATTATGCACATCCCGCTTACCCCTTTTTGAAATGAATCCGATCCAGAGGAGGCGAAGTTCCAATCTCCGTTGAAGTGCGAGACGGTTCATTGCGATGACTGCGTGCGATCACTTAATAAATTACATAATGACTTATGACATTGATTAATAATGAATTTTATTAGAATGCTAATATATATGCGGAACTTTTAGCCAAATTACGGAATTGTTCCAATCTGAATCATTCGGATGCGGCGATATATACATCAGATCACGTACAAAATTCAACATTTTGATGTATTTAAAACTAAATAAATATATAGAACTGGTTCCATGGATTCAGTTAAGCACTAGTGGGAAGAAAGTTCTTCAATTTTTCGAATGGTATCAAGATGGAGAATATGTGATAATATTTTAGTACGCTAATGAATCGATTTTTGTGAATATCAGCTAAAATCGTTGTAAACCGGGGTAAAATGTAAAATAAAAATGAATATTGAAACAACTGGAAGAATTTTGAAAAAAATCCTAGAGTTATAAATTTTTCGAACAAAAATCAAATATTTTAGATTTTTCTCATTATTTATAGATCAATTCCCACATGTATTCAAAGTTCCATGTTTCTGCCTTTAGCAGTTTGGGATATGTAATTCATCCCTTTATCAATCAATTACACTCAGCTGTGTGATAGATGGATGTATTAGAAATTCAAGTGAAGTTTCACCTTCAAAACATTTTCTTTTCACTAGCTCTCCATATATTTTATTTATAAATGTGAGGATATATGCCAACATTTCTTTTAAGTTACTTCAACTTTTCCATTTTCTTTCCTTTATCTTAATCACAGTGCCATCTTTCGAACAAACTATCGCGGCTTCTAACAAAAGAAACTACCACAGTGTGACCTGTTTCCATTACTTTATTAGATGTGACTGGTGGAGAAAAAATTTTCCCTGATCTACGGAGAAGTTGAAATTCTTTTTTACTTTCATTTCAGTGTAGTTTTCAATTCTTCTATTTATTTTTTTTTTCTGGTCATTTTGCAAGTGTGCTTTTACTTTTTTGATTTACTCCAAATTGTAATCAGCGTCAGAATATTGCATGATACACTTCTCTGCTAAATTTGATGAAAATTGTGTGAATACTTGCAAAGTCCACTTTGACGATAAGAGCTTGCAATTCCGTCGCAATGGCTCGATGGAAGAGTGTCGACTGGCCAGTACAAAGACACGTGGTTCGATTTCCGGTTGGATCAGCAAGGTTCTTTACATTGTTTTCCGAACAAATTAACCGTGTAGGCTAGTGTAAAGACATCGGATGTCTAAAAGTAACTCTAGTAGGACATTTAACAGAACAACCTACATCACCATGGTGCTTATTAGATATTGGTACGAAGTAATCATACCAACGAGCCCAGCTAACCTCTAGGTAATATTGGTACGAAGTGAAAAAATCTCGCCTTTTTGAAAAACTGCCCGCAAATCACTCACAAATCTTGAAATGTTAGACTAAGAATGCCTTTTGGTAACTGAACAAACAAATCAACAAATAAAAAAAAACAAATAAAATAACAAACAAAATAACAAATAAAATCAACGCCATTTTTTTTAATAAGCCGTTCCCAATATATTTCAGTTCTGATGTTTTGCGACTGTGAGCTCTTGTAAAATGCGCTAAACTACTAAATTAAATACTCTTGTAAAATGCGCTAAACTACTAAATTAAATACTCTTGTAAAATGCGCCAAACTACTAAATAAAATACTCTTGTAAAATGCACTAAACTACTGAATTAAATACTCTTGTAAAATGCGCTAAACTACTACATTAAATACTCTTGTAAAATGCGCTAAACTACTAAATTAAATACTCTTGAAAAATGCGCTAAACTACAAAATTAAATACTCTTGTAAAATGCGCTAAACTACTAAATTAAATATTGTAAAATGCGCTAATCTACTAAATTAAATACTCTTGTAAAATGCGCTAAACTACTACATTAAATACTCTTGTAAAATGCACTAAACTACTAAATTAAATACTCTTATTAAATGCGTTAAACTACTACATTAAATACTCTTGTAAAATGCGCTAAACTACTAAATTAAATACTCCTGTAAAATGCGCTAAACTACTAAATTAAATACTCTTGTAAAATGCGTTGAACTACTAAATTAAATATTGTAACATGCGCTAATCTACTAAATTAAATACTCTTGTAAAATGCGCTAAAGTACTAAATTAAAAACTCTTGTAAAATGCTCTAAACTACTAAATTAAATACTCTTGCAAAATGCGCTAAACTGCTAAATTAAATACTCTTGTAAAATGCGCCAAACAACTACATTAAATACTCTCGTAAAATGCACTAAACTACTAAATTAAATACTCTTGTAAAATGCACTTAACTACTAAATTAAATAATCTTATAAAATGTGCTAAACTATTAAATTAAATACAATTGTAAAATGCGCTAAATTACTAAATTAAATACTCTTGTAAAATGCGCTAAACTACTAAATTAATCATTGTAAAATGCTCTGAAATTCTAAATTAAATACTCTTGTAAAATGCGCTAATCTACTAAATTAAATACTCTTATGCGCTAAACGCTACTCTTAGCGCTATGCGCTAAATTAAATACTCTTATAAAATGTTCTAAATTACTAAATTAATTACTCTTGTAAAATGCTCTAAACTACTAAATTAAATACTCTTGTAAAAATGCGCTAAACTACTAAATTAAATACTCTTCTAAAATGCACTAAACTACTAAATTAAATACTCTTGTAAAATGCGCTAAACTATTAAATTAAATACTCTTGTAAAATGCGCCAAACTACTAAATTGAATACTCTTGTAAAATGCGCTAAACTACTAAATTAAATACTCTTATAAAATGCTCTAAACTACTAAATGAAATACTCTTGTAAAATGCGCTAAACTACTAAATTAAATACTCCTGTAAAATGCGTCAAACTACTAAATTAAATACTCTTGTAAAATGCGCTAAACTACTAAATTAAATACTCTTGTAAAATGCACTAAACTACTAAATTAAATACTCTTGTAAAATGCGCCCAACTATTAATTTAAATACTCTTGTAAAATGCGCTAAACTAAGTTTTAAAAACCAACAGTGGTTCCAGCCCGAAAGAATGGAATGGTTTTGCGCCAATAATATTTTTTTTTTTGTGTATAGTTTGTCTTTTTAAACATTTTAAAAACAGTTACCACCTTTTAAAAATTGCTCAAAATATTAAAATATCGAAGTTATAACCACTCTATTTTAAAAATTAGGATCTCGATCCGATATTTAATTTTATATCATTATAGCACAAATTACCTGTTACAGTTCATAGTTCATAGCACTCTTAGTTTTTTTAAATATAAGCATTACACTTATATTTCAAAAACTAACTTAGACGAAAATTTTCAATTTTCGTAAAATCTTGAACTATTTCTCAAAACCCATAAGAGCTTTGCAAAAACAAATTATTGACCTAAAATTTGGATTTCGCACTGAACATGTTTGTTGCTTACTGCTTCATCTATTTTAAACTACTTGTATATATATGTATCTTATCTATTTTATTTATCTTATCTACGTTAAGCTATATTTTATAGTTTAGAAGATATTACAAATATAAATAAGCAAAGTGGGGTAATAAATAACTCGCTCTAAACAAAACATTTAAAATTTTTTTTACAAATAGCTCAAAACATTAAATGATCGAAATTATTTTTATCTATTAATATTATGTACCCTATTTTTAGGCAAAACAAGTAAACTTTGTTTATACTTTTATCAATTAGGTTCGAACAAAGCATCCAAAAGAAAATTTTTCTAACGCTGCGATATCAGTCAGAGATATTCCCAAGCATAAATGTTATTCACATCAAAGGGAAATTTATTTTCTGACTACAAATTGGATGTAATTTCAAACAGGTATCTGTTTCATACGGCATGTCGTGCGATGAAACTTAATATTATGAAGGAAAGTCCGAGCGCTTCTGGCTCTGCCAAGTACACCGCAGCCATTCATGCAAAACAGAAACCGGCGTACATTGCTTGCACTATAAGAGCTTGACATTTTGTCCCAGTAACTCAGCGGTAGAACGTCGGCTGGCCAGTTCGAAGATCCAGTTCGGCCAGTTCGGAGTGCCGGTTTCTGTTGGGGCAGCAAGGGTCTTTACAATGGCGCCCAAATAAATCAACCCTGTAGGTTAGTGCAGAGATGTCGGAGGTCTGAAGACCCCAGACCGTGCGACTCACATAGTGGGTTTAGAGTAGCTAGCTGCACGGCCGGGAAAGGATATCTCCTGCACTCAGGAGGCACCCAAGATCTACCACCAGCCAAACGAACATTTAGATGTCGGAGATCTGAAAGTGTCCCTAGTACGACTAGTACGGATTCAGTGGACTCTGTGATATTGTGCGTCGATTTCAAGTTTAGAGGATAACGACAACTCAGGATACTAACCTGGGTGAAAATAGCAGGAGGTGGTCAGTCAGATTATCAGTGGCCCGTCAATCCGACATTAGAGGGTGGAGAATGCAGAGTCCACCTCGACGATAAGAGTTTGCAATGTCGTCCCAGTAGCTCAACGGTAGAGCACCGGCTTGCCAGTTAGGAGATCCAGGGTTCGATTCCCTGTTAGGGCAGCAAGGGTCTTTACAACATCAATTCCCGTCAACCCTTCTGCCCGCTCCTAATATGCACAGACATATGCGAGAAATGCATCCCTCGCATTCAATATTATTATTTCTTATACGACTCCCAATCAAAACATACATACTATCCTACATCATAACGCAAATTAATTACGCTCCTCTAGACCCTCCAACAAACGAATTTATCAAGTTTTTAATCCTTTTATTAATACCTTTTATTTTCAATTTCTAACCATACCATGTGCTAACTCACTTTAATCCCATAAGCCATACAATTCAGTTCCAAGTAATATAGCCTAGCATTAGTTGCATTGTTTGAAACATGAATTTGAAGTTAAAGAACGAAGCAGGGAACTCTAACTCCATGGCTCTGAATTTTTACATTGGGATGACCTCTCAATATATATTTTCTTATTCGCAGGTCTCTCTAACTCCACGGTTCTGAATTTTTACATTAGGGTAACCTCTCAATATATATTTTCTTATTCGCAGGTCTCTCTAACTCCAAGGTTCTGAATTTTTACATTGGGATGACCTCTCAATATATATTTTCTTATTCGCAGGTCTCTCTAACTCCATGGTTCTGAATTTTTACATTGGGATGACCTCTCAATATATATTTTCTTATTCGCAGGTCTCTCTAACTCCATGGTTCTGAATTTTTACATTGGGATGACCTCTCAATATATATTTTCTTTTTCGAAGGTCTCTCTAACTCCATGGTTCTGAATTTTTACATTGGGATGACCTCTCAATATATATTTTCTTATTCATCTGAATCATGGGTATAGTCTCATCTCTAACTCCATGAGCTGAATACAGTGTTCTTTTCAGTCTCATGACCATACAATTGCAACATGTTGTGGCAACGTCTTCTGGCTGAGATATATGCCCAAAACAACAAAAAAAAGGCTAAATTTTGAGAGGTTACATCTCCAGATCCAAAGAGTAATTTGATAAAAGGATTTTTGATTTAGATTCAACATGGTCGAATTAGTATACGAGTTTTTTCAGCCCTGTGGATTGCATTCGGTGCTCTAACATACTGACACTGCGCCTTTAGAGAGGTAATTATATGCAACTCTGTGAACAAATATTATTTATTTTATTATTGTTCTAAGCATCATTAGATTTGATAGTCATGTTTAATTTACATGGCCTCTCAATTTACCAGTTAGGATATATTTTACACTATTTATCACAGCAATTATTTGACAATTTTAATGGATTTTTATATTTTTAAAATTTAGGACATGGCTTCAATTTCTTTAAGACGCTTTTCTCATTTTAAGCATTTCACTAATTTTATCCATGCCGCAGATTCGAATTACGCTAGAGCTTAGTTTTAAAGACTATACTTCTTAGCATGAGTTAACGTATGCCGTATAGTAGCGATGCGACTTGCTCCTGCGGATCATAGAGGATCAACATCGACTATTTAAGAGTACATTACATTACCCCTTCCTTATGCGTCAGGTGTACCTAGATTGCATAGGTGTATTGCAAGCACCCGCGCAGCGGGCGTATGCGGGATCCACAACTGCTGCCAGAAAACTATTATAAACTAAGAACTATTTTTTAAATCGATCAGGCTGGTTTCTGAATACAGCTACTGTATTTTATAAAAAGTAATAAATATGAATATGCAAAAAATCTTACCATGCAAAAAGGAATGACATATTTTTCAGAAGAATAAATTTATAAAATGCAAAACATATAATAAAGAGCTGCAATCGATTGAGGTTGACCCCCTAAAAACATTCGAAATAAAGATGTATACGTTTTGAGAGCATTAAATGCAGAAACTCGCAAGAAAAGAAAGATTATTCAACACTTTCTTTGAAAATAGGAGGAAATAAATTGAAAGAGGAATTCCTTTTCCTCGAGTAAATGCGATAAAAAAAATAATAAAAGAACATTGATGTACTTATGAATGTGTGGATGTATGCCAACGTGTTTCTTTTCAGCTACTTTAATTTATTTGTTCCATTTATTTTATCTTAATCATAATGCGTGTCTTCCGAACAAATTATCGCGTGTTATAACATAAAAAGAAAAAAAATAAAACCAACAATGGAGACCGTTTCCATTATTTTGTTTGATATGTCCACTGCTGGGAGATAATTTAGAATGATCTTAAGAGGGCTGTCGAAATTAATTTTGCATCTACATAAATGTCGTTTTTTATTTTTACAGGAGCGTACGTAAGCTTAGTATCTATCATACTTGAATACATATATAATAGATACACATTAATTTATTAATCTATATTCCAAATTTCATGTTATAAGGTAACCATACATAAAATCAGGTTCCTGGTGTAACAAACAGCATCAATAAATTCAATTTTAAAGTGATTAACACTAAATATCCGATAACTGCACTGGCGGCAAGAAAAGTTGACATATGCTTCACATATTTCAAATTTCTATAGTAACTGTGGAGATGATATTACATTTAAATATGGTTAAGTACCTATAGTAATAGTAGTTTACGACACTAAAGATGTGGTATAAAAATGTAGTATAATGTAATATATATGTAAAATGTAGTACACATGTAATGTAGCATATATGTATAAAAATGTAGTATATATGTAAAGATGTGGTAATTTAATCGGATAAGTTTTATTTTCTAAATTTTACTACCAAGTTTTAAAACTGAAAACAAATTGAATAACTAACGTTCTAAGTTTCTGGATGTTATAGGGTCGGTCACGTATGCATGCAATTTTTTTTTTGTCCAATACCGGTTTTGTAATAGAGATAAAATGGTGATAAATGATGTCTTAAAATCACTTATAAAATTTTGTAATAATTGAATATCATCTTCTGCCTCCGGATTAATCTTGAAATTTCATACAATTGAGAAACATCCCCGCAAAATCGTCATCGGTCAGGATTGCATGATAATTTTGTCTTGTCCAATATCGGTTTTGAATAGTGATGAAAGTGTTGCTAAATGGTGTCTAAAAATCGCGTATAGAATCTTGTAACAATTGGATATCATCTTCTGCAACATGATTAGCCCAAAAATTTTTGAAAAAAAGAAATATTTCCTGAGTTTCAATTTTTCTCATTGATTAATTTTTAGGGGGCCCAAAGTTATTGGAATCTGTATATCATGTTTAGTCAGACATATACGAATTCTGCTACAAACCGATATTAGAAAAAAAAAACGATATTTGGCCCACCCTAATGTTTACGGCTGTTACTTAAAAATTGGGGAAAAGTTAATCTATATTCTTGGAGTTTTAAATTAAGATAATTTTCTTCCTTAAAGCGCAGTAGGGAACGATCTTATACTGTAAAACATACTGCCACCTTTACTCATTTGTTTCAGCTACTTTGCAGATAATTTCGGCAAAGTATCGGAAAAGCTGCAATTACAGACGGTCATGAAAATCCCAGCTTTATTTCTGAAATATTCAGCAAATTATTCTCCTTCCGAAGCGTTATTTTTGTGAATATATACACACTCATGTCCAAAAGTTAAGCATAATTCGTAAATTGCGAAAAAATCGGAGTTAATATGGATACAATGGTCCACAATCAGTTGTGGAGAATCGTGGGGCGAAGGTAAATCATTGTGCATATGTAAAACAGTTTAGTCGACGTCGACATACGCAAAGCACCGGCGCACGCCGGAACGAGTATTAAACGGCCTCGAGCGGCATAGACAGTAGAGGCAGCATTCCGCAATTGGTGTGGTAAGGAGCGTTGTTGCAATCGAAAAGGACGACAGATATGACAAAGATGCCAACTGGACATGTTTTTAAAGGGACGAATTATTGGAATGCTGGAATCCTGTCGATCTTAAACCGAAGTGTCTCGAATTCTGAATGTGCCTCAGTGTGTGATCTTCAGACTGTGTTATTTGTGGCAGAAGTTCCAAACCACTGGAGATGTTACGAAACGACCAGTGCCAGATCGGCCAAGAGTAACAACCGCTCGGCAAGACCGATATTTGGTGATAACTGCACGACGTCAAAGGAATCGTTCTGAAAGACAACCAGAATCAGCCCAGACAGCCACCACAGGAGTCATTGTTTCGAGACAAATTACTTACAGGAGATTCAGACATGTTGATCTCTATTCCAGACGACCAGCATTTTGCATCCCCCTGTCGTCTGAATAGAAACGATCGCATTTACAGTGGACTTTGGAACATCAGAAGTGGAGTGGACAACAGTGGGGCAATGTCATGTTCAGTGACGAGTCGAGGTTTAGCCTGAAAACTGATTCTCGTCGTACCACGATCTGGAGAGAACGTGGAACGCGTTTTCACCAACGGAAAAACACGGAAAACATCACGGAAAAACATCGTTTTCCGTTTGGAGGAGTCATGGTCTGAGCAGACATCATGATGGACAGCCGCACAGATCTCCGCATCTTTGATACAGGGTCGGTTACCGGTCACAGATACAGAGACGAAGTCCTTCAGCCTACCGTTCGATTGTTTCGAGGTGCTGTTGGTCGTGATTTCATATTCATGGATTATAACGCGCTTCCTCACCGTGCGGCTTTGGTCGATGACTTCCTTCAAACTGAAGATATCCAGCACATGCAGTGGCCTGCCAACTCCCCTGATCTGAATCCAATAGAGCATGTGTGGGGTATGCTCGGGAGACATCTTGCAGCCCTCCGCTACCCACCAAACTATATTCCGTTATTGAAAACTGCTCTCCGTGAGGCTTGGAACTCTTTGAGCACACAACTCATCCAAACCCTCATCGAAAGTATGGGACTTCGTTGTGCAGCATGCACGGCTACCCGAGGTTACCACACACCGTATTAAACTGCAGCATGACATTGTCTTAATCATTCTGTTTCGCTGAGGTTGACACTCGTATTGTGACCTTTTTTTTCAACCCTTTTCTTTGGATAATAAAAGTCGTTATTATCCTTGCTTTGCATGTTTTCTTCTTCTATCACCCTATTACACCTGCTCACCGCGTTTCTTTCCATTCCGATGTTGATTTTCTGAAATTTTCACATAAACAGCAAATATGTTTAACTTTTGGACATGAGTGTATATATATATATATATATTCCTTAACTTATATATAGAACAGGAAAAATGGGGTTTTTTATACCAATTTAGAACCTGTTTTATTTATAATGTTTTATTTATAATGTCATAACGGGTTCCGTGGCTTCTAAAGTCACAACGGCTACCGGCCAGACACGGCAGACCGAGAGTCTAACTCTCACCAAATTTGTAACCCAGGTTCGAAACACTCCTCCCGTCAATTGGAAGAATTCCAATTGATGACCTGTGAAGGAAAACCCAACAAATACCAAAGAAATTACCTTTACCTTCAAGGATTCACCAGAAGCTGAAAACACTTAAATTCAATACAATTTCTACACAAATAAGAACACATAATTTCGTTTAACTTCTAAGTTTATTTAAATGCCAAATTTTAAGGAGTTATCACAGAAAATACAAATGCTGATTCATATTCAGCTACTAAACCACTGGACCACACTTTAACTAAAAATCATCGGCTCTTTGCCGGAACTTAATAATAATTCAACAAATCAAGTAATTTCACATAAATTTCATATATTCTAATTTAGCAAAATAAAGGTATGGTCAGAGAGAATGCACACACACGGGGAACGTTAAAGGCTTAAGTATTAACTGTATTTCAAAACAGTATTAATTCAATTTAAATTACTATAGCTTAGATAATGCTTCATTATGAAGAAGGAGACTGTAGGTAAAATATATATAAATAATGCTGGCAGAAGATCCTAAGGGTGAAAAGTTCTGCAGTGGTCGATGCACAAGTCCAGTCAACAGCCCAACGGCAGTCTAAATGTTTAAGTCTTACCTCAAGATATTCTTGGAAGGACTCATGGCAGATAAGAGCACATGCATCCACTGATAATTTCCCTCGGGGCCAACATAGCCCCGTTCCAACAGGAACGGTTGAACCGCAGTTTCCGGTATGACACCGGATCAGGACAGCCAAGGAATCAGCTTCATATTTGCTCCCTCTGGTCCCGGTACTCGACCAAGTAAAGCGAGGCATCATCTCCAACGTTCACACGGCGGTCGACGGTCGGCGAGGGCAAGGCATCATCAGATCTCGGCAGTGGCAACGGTAACAGCAGTGGCGATGGTAACAGCAGTGGCGAGGTGGCATCTCTCCCGACCCTCACAACACGGTGACTCCGCCTGAGGGCTAAGTCCCGCGTCGACGTGAGTTCGAAGATGTTTCCAGGGAGAGAGCCCCGAATCAAGAATCACTCAGCTTTTAAACATTCCGGGTGGATCCAGAACCCGTCCAATAGAAAATAGCATGGGCTCACATCTTCTCCTCTCCACCAATCCAAAATTATTTCCAATTCAAAATCCATCCACAGTTCCGCCCCACAACGGAAGATTCCAAAGGCACGCGCATCTGCCGCCTGACAACAAGAAGACATCAGTCTCCGCCAGCAAGCCAGACTAACAGGCGTCGTTCCCCGAGTGTGCGAGAATCTATATAAATAAAAATGAAAATCTGTCTGTCTGTCTGTCTGTCTGTCTGTCTGTCTGTCTGTCTGTCTGTCTGTCTGTTTGTCACACCATCACGGGAGAACGGCTGAACCGAATTTGATGAAATTTTGTGGGTAGCCCAGAAATAGCCCCACTTAAAATTATATCCGTGTTTTGAGTTTCTACGACAAGTGGTTCTCGAGATATTAGTAAAAAACGAAATTTTCGTTTGTCTCATCATCACGGAAAAACGGCTGAACCGAATTTAATGAAATTTGGTGAATAGCCTTGAAATATCCCTCCATAACTTTTGTCCAAGTTTCGAGTTTCTAAGACCTGGGGTTGTCGAGATATTAATGAAAAACGGAACTTTTTCCTAGGAGTTCTACTCCCTAACTCCGTGGTTTATCCAAACGAAAAGCTTGAAAATCGTTTGAAAGTGAATTAAAATTTAATCTCTGAGTTTGATGGGAGATTTTTGGCGTTAATTAGTCACTTTCTGAAAACATGAATTGTTTGAAACATGATTTAAAGGGGAAATCTATCTCCATGGTTCATGGTTTATTTAAAACAAGCTTTTACGGAACAATGAGAAGTATAGAGAAATCAAAATCGTTATTTAATTTCGCAGTTTATGTTATAAGACATGACATATTTAACATGTTATAAGATTCTATCTTATATCATGTTACTCAGAAACGCAATTAAATTAAATCTGTCTGTTAATTTTAATAATTATTTTTTCGATTTGAATAATAAATAAATGGATATAAAAATATATTTTAGAAAAGAACGATTTGATTTTTCTTATAGCATTTTTGACTGGATAATATCAATTACGGTCTTCAGGTTTAAAAATTATTATTATTTATATTTTCGGGGATTATTGATTCAAGGATTATTGATATTTTCAAGTTATTATGCAATTATTTTATTATGACAAAAATTGTTTAAACTCATATATTGTATGTTGTACGAATCTTCTACAAATACACGTGTATATCTTTTAATCTACGAGAATATAAGTAGTACAGGTATATTGACATATGTTTTGATATATATTGGCATATATTGGAATCAATTACGACCTTCTGGTATAAAGAGTACGGATATTATTGATGTTTTCAATTTATTACGTCATCTCTTTTATTTTGGCAAATATTTTTGAGACGCATATTGTAATACGGGTAAACTTCTACTAACACATTGGCATATTTTCTGATCTGCGACAATATAATTAGTACGGGGTTGCATATATTCATTCAATTCCTATTTTTTCTTCTGTAAATTTGCTTACAAAAGGGGGCAGGATGTTTTATTCTTCAGATCTGATCGTGAAGATAATTTTGCATAGTGAGAACATATATTCTTAAACTTCTCTTTAGGAGCAATAAATTTAATATTTTAACAGAATTTGCACATGATTGCGAACTTTAAGTTTCTTTAAATTATACACTCCGTACGAATAACAGGTGTGCTGTTATTGGTTAATAAATTTTAACATTTTAGGAGGATATATCATGTTGCTCGGCATCGCAATTAAATTGAATGTGTTTGTTAATGTTTTTATTATTTTTTTTCGATTTAAATAATAAATAAATGGATAAATGGATATAAAAGTATATCTTATGAATGGACGGTTTGATTTTTCTTTTAATTATATTAATTGCTGACTGCGTACATCAATTTCATTTATTTTGGCAAAGAGTTTTCAAGCTTATATCGTATTTAGCTACTAAACTCATATATTGTGTTTAGCCAATAAATTCATATAGCCGTTTGTTGAAACAGAAAAAGAGTAGAGCGGGTATATCTTCTAATACAATTGTAGTGTTTTCATTTAGTATATTGAAACGGGATAAGAATGTTTCATTCAGATCTGCAAATTCAAAGCTACGAATTTGGAGGGATATCGCTAATTTGACAACTTTTCTTAAACTTTGCCAAATTGACGGAAATGTCGCCAAATTGATATAAACGACACACAAACAGCTGCCATAAACCTTCGGGTTGGTCGTGTGGCTTGGGTCTTCTACATATCAATGAAATTTTTTTTTTATTTTTTAGAAGAGAGTACTGAAATGATGTTTGGTTAGCATTTCTCTGTCAGACCAACCATCCTACTTAGTAATACATTTAGCGAATTTTTAAAATGTCACCAAATTGATAAAAATGTTTTCAAATTTATAAAAATATCTTGAAATTGATAAAATTGCGCTACATAAATGATATTAATTGTTTTTTGTTACGGGATAGTATTGTGATGATATTTCGTCAATTTGTCGCAAAGTGGAACTGTCAGTTCTACAGTCCAACTTGGTGATAAATTTGGCGATTTTTTAAAATGTCGCTAATTTGACGAAACTGTCGCCAAATGTTCCATAGAAATATAACTATTTAGACGATATTTTTTCTAATAATTTATTTGAAGCAAATGATATCATGTCGCTTAGCAACGGATTTAAATCCAATGTGTTTATGCGGCAGACGATTTTTATTAAATCCTTTCCGATTTGAATAATGAAGATATGTATATAAAATAAATTTCATTGCCATTTCATTTTGGACTGGATAATATCAATTATACTCTTCAGGTTTAAACATTATTATTATTGATATTTTCCGGAATTATTGATTCAGGGATTATTGACATTTTTAAGTTATTACGACATTGTTTTATTGCGGCAAAAATTGCTGACACACGCATATTGTACGTTGTACGAGTAATCTTCTAGGAATGCACGGGTATATCTTCTAACCTACGAGAATATAAGTAGTAGTAAGGTATATTGGCATATATTTTGACATATATTGGCATATATATTGGAATCAAGTACAGTTTTCTGGTATGAAGATTAAGGGGATTAATTATATATTCAATTTATTACGTCGTCTGTTGTATTTTACCAAAAAACATTTGAGACTCATATTGCAAAACGGGTAATCTTCTACTAATAATCGGACATTATAAGTAGTACTTGTATATCTTCCCATATAATTTTAGCACTTTAATTTTGACATATATTGGAATAAATGACTGTCTTCAGATTTAAAGATTACGGGTTTATTGGTATTTTCAATTTATACATGTAATCTACTAATAGAGGTTATATTTTCTAATATTCGCGTATATAATTAATACGGGTCCCATACAATTTTAACGCTTTTATTTTGCATATATTGATTCAATTCCATATTTTTTTTATATTTGCTTACATAAGGGGTCCAAGATGTTTTATTCTTCAGATATGTCCATGAAGATAATTTTATATAGCGAGAACAGAGATTCTTAAACTTCTTTTTAGGAGCATTATATTAAATATTTTAACAGAATATTTTGATTAAACATGTCATTTAGTATACTATAAGAATTTGGGCATGATTATGAATTTCAAGTTTCTTTATATTATATACTCCGTACGAAGAACGGGTATGCTGCTAGTTATCTATATAAATAAAAATGAAAATCTGTCTGTCTGTCTGTCTGTCTGTTTGTCCCATCATCACGGGAGAACGGCTGAACCGAATTTGATGAAATTTTGTGGGTAGCCTGGAAATAGTCCCACTTAAAATTTAGTCCATATATGGAGTTTCTACAATCAGTGGTTCTGGAGATATTAGTAAAAAACGATATTTTCGTTTGTCTCATCATCACGGGAGAACGGCTGAATTGAATTTGATGAAATTTTGTGGATAGCCTTTAAATAGCCCCCCATAAATTTAGCCCAAGTTTCGAGTATCTAAGACCAGGGGTTGTCGAGATATTAATGAAAAACGAAACTTTTTCTTAGGAGTTCTCCTCTCTAACTCCGTGGTTTATCCAAACGAAAAGCTTGAAAATCGTTTGAAAGTGAATTAAAACTGTATCTCAGAGTTTGGGGGGAGATTTTTTGCACTAAATAGTCACTTTCTGAAAACATCAATTGTTTGAAACATGATTTAAATGGGAAATCTATCTCCTTGGTTTATATTATACCAGCTTTTACTGAAAAATGAAAAGTATAAAGAAATAAAAATGGCTATTTAATTTTGCATTTTATGAGGAAGATTCTATCTTATATCATGTTGCTCGGCAACGGAATGAAATTAAATGTGTTGTTAATATTTATTATTATTTTTTCTATTTAAATAATAAATAAATGGATGTAAAAATATATTTTTAAATGAACGGTTTGATTGTTCTTTTAATTATATAAATTGCCGACCGCGTACATGACTTTCATTTATGTTAGCAAAGTGGTTTCCAGCTCATATATTGTGTTTAGCTAATAAACTCATATATTGTGTGTTTGTGTGTTTACCCAATAAATTCATTTAGCCGATTGTTGAAGCAGAAAAAGATTAGAACGGGTGTATCTTATAATACAATTTTAGTGTTTTCATTTAGTATATACAAACGGGATCAGGATATTTTATTCTTCAGATCTGCAAATTCAGAGCTACGAATTTAGCGGAATATCTCTAAATAACTTGGTAACTTCTCTTAAACTTTACCAAATTAGCGGAAATGTTTCCAAATTTATAAAATTGGCGCAAATCAATGATTTGCTTTTTAGAATAGAGTACTGAAATGATGTTTCGGTAGCATTTGTCGATCAATCCATCCATCCTATTTAGTAACACATTTAACGAATTTTTTTAATATCACGAAATTGATAAAAGTATTTGTGAGTCTATAAAAATATCCTGGAATTGATAAAATCCCGCTTAATAAATGAAAATAATTGTATTTTGTTAGGGAATAGTATTGTGATGATGTTTCGTCAATTTGTCGCAAAATGGGTCTATCTGTTCTACAGTCCCACTTGGCGATAAATTTGGCGATTTTTTAAGTTATCGCTAAATTGACTAAAATGTCACCAAACCTTTCATGGAGATCGCATTATTCAGACGATATGATTTCCATCAATTTATTTGAAACAAATGATATCATGTCGCTTAGCATGGGATCCAATGTGTTACGCCGCATACGATTTTATATTAAATCTTTTCCGATTTGAATAATAAAGATATGTATATAAAATACATTTCATTGGCATTGCATTTTTGACTGGATAATATCAATTACGGTCCCCAGGTTTAAACATTATTAATATTGATATTTTCGGGGACTGTTGATTCAGGGAATATTGATATTTTCAAGTTATTATGCCATTGTTTTATTAAGCCGAAAATTGTTGAAACTCATATATAGTACTTTGTACGAGTAATCTTCTACAAATGTATTATATCTTCTAATCTATGAGAATATAAGTAGTACAGGTATATTGGCATATATTTTGTTATATATTGGCATATATTGGAATCAATTACGCCTTCTGGTATAAAGATTACGGGGATTATTGATATTTACAATTTATTACGTCATCTCTTTTATTTTGGCAAATATTTTTGAGACTCATATTGTAATACGGGTAATCTTCTACTAGCACACTGGCATATTTTTTAATCTGCGACAATATAAGTAGTACTCGGTTGCATATTGATACAATTCCATTTTTTTTTGTAAATTTGCTTACAAAAGGGGCCAGGAAGTTTTATTCTTCAGATCTGCCCATGAAGATAATTTTGCATAGTGAGAAGAGATATTCTTAAACTTCTCTTTAGGAGCAATAAATTTAATATCTTAACAGAATTTGCACATGATTGCGAATTATAAGTTTCTTTATATTATATATTCCGTACGAAGAACGGGTATGCTGCTAGTTATAGAATAAAAATAGCACAATTTAATACTGATTTCGATACGTCTACATCTGCTAAAATATATACATTGACAAGAGGGTTCCAGGACACAGATTAATTAAATAAAAGTTTAAAAAGTACTAAAGTTATGTAATTTACAAAGAAGTGACGAATTCCGTCACGACAATAATATTCTCTTTATCATCTTCACAAGCTTATCGGATAATCACTATTGATATGAAATAATCACTTCAGACATCTTTATTTCATTTTTGCTATACAGAATTTTTCAATAAATGATCAATCTCAGGTATATATAATACAAGTAAATTAAAATTCTTAAATTATATATAATATATATATATATATAAAATACAGTAGCAAACTTTAAAAATTATGAAAACTTTGCAATAATGCAAATGTAAAAATTGCATAAATAAGAATGACAAAACAAAATTCGTTTAATTTATTGCGCAAATGCAGCTAATAAAACTGCCTTCTCCCATGTCTGATCTCGTTCTCTGGTCACAGGCTGAGTTTCCCTCGGTGGGGGGGGGGAGTAACTCCGCCTTTACTTCTTTTTGGCGCGTACTGGCTACTCCTTACCCAATGGCACCATTGCACATTTTGTACGGCCCAGCTCAGCTCCTCTGGTATGGCACCCCTAAATTTATAGTCTTCTGACCTTTAGGTTCAAGTCCTAATAAACCTTGGTGCCAGCCAAACTACACGCTTTGTTCGCCGTTTTGGGCCACAATAAATACTCACATAAAAGTGTCTCATCACATGTGAGAACAATTTCTGGTCTCACAATTGCATTTCAAAGAAAGGTATTTTTAATATATTAAATTTGATAGGGAAACAGCGTCAAGCTGAAAGTAAAAATGAAAAAATGGCCGCAAAATCACATTCTAAGACTGTTCGAACGCAGGTAAATATCAAGAAAGTGAAGTCTCTGATCCTAAAAGAAAATCCGCCGACTCAAAGATCCATTGCATCGAAACTGGGAATGTCTTCTGCGACAGTAAGTAAAACCATCCATAAAGATTTGAAGTTGAAAAAGATGTTTAAATCTAAAGTTCATCTGCTTTAACCAAACCATATTGCTGAAAAAAAAAATTGTAGAAAATTATATGAAAAACACCTAGCTGCTCATAAATGGAAATTTGTGGTAACACGCGATGAGGTATGGTTGTATTTAAATAGCTGTAATAAAAAACAGCAATTTCCTATTGCTCAACTGAAGAAAATGACCGTACGAAATGGCTTCGTCAATGTACAGAAACGTTCCCAAAGGGATTCATGATAGTTGCAGGATTTTATTACAACGGTAAATTAAAACTCAAAAAAGTCTCAATTAAAGCTAAAATTAATTCACTCTGCTGTCAGCAGAATATTTTGGAACGAATTTTTGAAGAAGACATTTCAGCTATATATGGAAAGGGCATCAATAAAATCATTTGCGCTTTCGGTTTGTTAAAACGAGCCTTAGAAAAACGATATCCAAGAACACCGAACGGACATTAGAAAACGACCCAAGAGGAGTGTGATACATTGACATGACGGTGCTAAGAAAAAGTTTACTTTCATGGAAAATTCAAGCTAGAGCTATCCCTGTTGTCAAAAAATTGAAATAACGAAATGCTATTCAATAAAAAAGCATTTTATAATTAACTAGCAGCATACCCGTTCTTCGTACGGAGTATATAATATAAAGAAACTTAACATTCACAATTAGGTGCAAATTCTTATAGTATACTAAATGACATTTTTAATCAAAATATACTGTTTAAAAATTTAATTTAACGCTCCTGGAAAGAAGTTTAAAAATCTCTGTTCTCTCTATACAAAATAATCTTCACGGGCGGATTTGAAAAATAAAACATTCTTGGCCTCTTTTGCAAGCAAATTTACAAAAAATATTAAATTGAATCTATATAGGAAAAATAAAAGCGTTAAAATTGTATTTGACCCGTACTAATTATATACGAAAGTATCAAAAAATATAACCTGTATTAGTAGATTACATGTATAAATTGAAAATATGAATAAATCCGCAATTCTTTAAACATGAAGGCAGTAATTGATTCCAAAATATGCCAAAATAAAAGTGCTAAAATTATATAGGAAGATATATACCCATACTAATTGTAATATCGTAGAAGATATATATGTCCGTGTGTTAGTAGAAGATTACCGGTATTACAATATAAGTCTCAAAAATATTTGCCAAAATAAAACAGATGACGTAATATATAGAAAATATTCATAATCACCATAATATTTGTACCAGAAGGCAGTAATTGATTCCATTGCAACATATACCAATATATAGGGTGTCCCAAAAAGATTGAAACGAGCTTTAATTCTTTACCTGTTGAAGATAAGTGGGCAATGTAAATTGCAAAAATGTTGAATATAAGGTAGGAAATAAGACTACGTAAATAAAATAGTTTTCCCATTCATTTTCAAAAGTTACACTTTTTAAATTTTTATACGACCCCCTTAGACAAATTGGGTCAATCGGAAAATTTTTATTTTTAATGCAACAAGATCATTAAAAAAACGCATACTGTAAAATTGAGCGAGTTACATTTACTTGAAAATTGAATATTGTGAATGGGGACCATATATCAAATTAGAAATGTAAATTTGTGACATATCACAAAAAAAATAAACTTGGATGATAATACATGAGACATTTTTGCGAATTCCGCGTAGGCTCGCGATGCAATCACTTATTCATGAGTACTTTGCAATAACTAAGTACTTTTTCAATAATTAATTACTTTTAAGTACTTTTTTTATCTAAACAATTTCTGTCGTCAATTTTTTTATGATCCCTATTTTCACTGATGAAACACCCTTTCACTTGGTACGGAAAGTGGCATAAATCAGATTTTGTTCGTTATCATAATTCAGTTGATTTTAAAGATACAGATATGCCGTTTTTTTAATGATCTTTTTGCATTAAAAATAAAAAAATTTAAATTGACTAAATTTGTCTAAGGGGGTCGTATAAAAATTTAAAAAATGTAAATTTTTGAAAATTTATGGGAAGACTATTTCATTAACGCAGTCTTATTCCCTACCTCACTTTCAACATTTTTTGCAATTTACATAGCCCACTTGAACAGGTAAAGAAAGTAAGCGCGTTTCAATCTTTTTGGGACACCCAGTAAACCAAAATATATGCTAATATATTAAGTTCTCGTAGATTAGAAGATATACCCGTGCATTTGTAAAAGATTACTCGTACAACGTACAATATATGAGTTTCAACAATTTTTGTTATAATAAAAGAATGGCAAAATAACTTGAAAATATCAATAATTTATTAATCAATAATTCCCGAAAATATCAACAATAATAATATTTAAACCTGAAGACCGTAATTGATATTATCCAGTCAAAAATGCATTGTCAATAAAATTTATCTTTATACATATCCTTATTATCCAAATAGAAAAAGATTTAATAAAAATCGTATGCCGCATAAACACATTGGATTTAAATACGTTGCTAAGCGACATGATATCATTTGCTCCAAATAAATGGATGGAAAATATATCGTCTGAATAATGCTATCTCTATGGAAGGTTTGGCGAGATTTTAGTCAATGTAGCGACACTTAAATAACCGCCAAATGTATCGTCAAGTGGGACTGTAGAACTGATATTCCGTCTTGGAACATATTGACAAAACATTAGCACAATACTATCCCCTAACAAAGCACAATTAATTTAATTTATTTAGCGCAATTTTATCAATTTCACGATATTTTTATGGATTTACAAACATTTTTATCAATTTGGTGAAATTTTAAAAATTCGCAAAATGTGTTTCTAAGTAGGACGGTTGAACTGACAGACAAATGCTACAGAAACATCATTTTAGTACTTTATTTTAAAAAAACAAATTTAATTTCATTGATTGGGTCATTTTTATCAATTTGGGGACATTTCCGTTAATTTGCAACGTTTAAGAAAAGTTGCCAAGTTAGTGATATCCCGCAAAATTCGTAGCTTTGAATTAGCAGATCTGAAGAACAAAACATCCTGATCCCGTTTGTATGTACTAAATGAAAACACTAATATTGTATTAGAAGATATACCCGTTCTACACTTTTTCTTTTTCAACAAACGGCTCTAAATGCGTTTATTGGCTAAACACAATGTATGAGTTTACTATCTAAACACAATATATAAGCCTGAAAACTCTTTGCCATAATAAATAAAATTTTGTACGCTGTTCGTAATTAATATAATTAAAAGAAAAATCAAACCGTTCATTTTTAAGATATATTTTTATACCCATTTATTTATTACTCAAATCGAAAAATTAATAATAAACATTAACAAACACATTTAATTTAATTGCTTTGCCGAACAGCATGATATAAGATAGAATCTTCCTCATAAAATGCTGATAATTAAATAACCATTTTGATTTCTTAATACTTTTCTTTCTTGAGTAAAAGCTTGGAGAAAATAAACCATGGAGATAGATTTTCCATTTAAATTCATGTTTCAACTAATTTATGCTTTCATAAAGTGACTAATTAGCGCAAAAATCTCATACCAAACTCAGAGATAAAGTTTTAATTCACTTTTATGTTTTAAACAAAGGATTTCCAACCTTTTCGTCTGGAAGAACAAGGGAGTTAAAGAGTAGAACTCCTAGGAAAATGTTTGGTTTTTCATTAATATCTTGACAACCCCTGGTTTTAGAAACTCGAAACTTAGTTAAAATTTAAAGGAGACTATGCCAAGGCTATCCGTAAACTTTCAATATATTCAGATAAACCGTTCTCCCTTGATGATGAGACAAACCAAAGTTTAGTTTTTAACTAATATCTCAAGAACCCCTAATCGTAGAAACTCGAATCATAGACTAAATTTTAAATGGGGCTATTTCAAGGCCACTCACAAAATTTCATCAAATTCGGTTCAGCCGTTCTCTTGTGATGATGGGAGAAACAGACAGACACACAGATTTTAAATTTTATCTATATAGACTAGCACCATACCCGTTCTTCGTACGGAGTATGTAATATAAAGAAACTTAAAATTCACAATCATGAGCGAATTCCTATGGTATACTAAATGACATTTTGATCAAAATATTCTGTTAAAATATTTAATTTAATGCTCCTAAAATAAAGATTAAGAATCTCTGTTCGAGCTATACAAAATTATCTTCACAATAATAAAACATCCGGGCTCCTTTTGTAAGCAAATTTACAAAACATATAGAATTGAATCAATATATACAAAATAAAATCGTTAAAATTGTATGGGACCCGTACTACTTATATATGCGAATATTAGAAGATATAACCTGTATTAGTAGATTACATGTATAAATTGAAAATATCAATAAACCCGTAATCTTTAAACCTGAAAGGAGTAATTGATTCCCATATATGCCAAAATGAAAGTGCTAAAATTATATGGGAAGATATACACGCACTACTAGAAGATTACTCGTATAACGTACAATACGAGTTCATGTTTCAAATAATTCATGCTTTCAGAAAGTGACTAATTACCGCAAAAATCTCATACCAAACTCAGAGATAAAGTTTTAATTCACTTTCACGTTTTAAACGAACGATTTCCAACCTTTTCGTTTGGAGGAACCAGGGAGTTAGAGAGTAGAACTCCTAGGGAAATGTTCCGTTTTTCATTAATACCTCGACAACCCCTGGTCTTAGAAACTCGAAACTTGGACTAAATTTAAAGTGGCTATTTCAAGACTACCCACAGAATTTCATTAAATTCGGATCAACCGTTCTCCCGTGAAGATGAGACAAACGAAAGTTTCGTTTTTCACTAATATATCGAGAACCACTGGTTGTAAAAACTCGAAACACTAAATTTTAAGTGGCACTATTTCAAGGCTAACCACAAAATTTCTTCAAATTCGGTTCAGTGGTTTTTCCGTGATGATGGGACACACAGACAGATTTTCAATTTTATTTATATAAATTTGAGCCCAGAAGGTATGACCAAAAGATCGCATGCTGGAATCCCGCGTTCGATCCTTGACGCCGCCCGAAAGCTACCCCCGGGTAAACACGGAATATGGACGCGATATATCTATAAATCCTTATGTCCATCCGAGAGGTGGTTGATTGAAAAATAGTACGATCCGCGTGGCTGTCAAACACTCTGGGTTCTGGTATAAATTGGGTGGTTAAAATGTGTAATGTTATCCGGCTACTAGGTGCTAACGGCGATGTGGTTGAAGGCAATATGATTCACTGTTTGGATATTTATAAGCTAATGATTGGATTATCATGTACCTGGACTTTAAAAAAATAATATTGCGTCCGCTTGACAGCTGCACTTAAGTTGAGGACTCGCTTCATCAACCCAGTAAAATATTATTCATTTTTACATTCAAAGTTATTATTCATTACTAAAAACTATAAAATTGCAAAAATTCCAATTTACAGTACTAATTAACTTTTAAGATTTAGGAGCGGACGATGTGATGACAATGATATAAAATTCATTGCCCTCTTATCACTATGCCTCTTAATTTAATATTTCCTTAGCGTAATAAATAAGATAGTATATATCGCAAACCACAGTGCCTTTTCGTTGGTGTACATTCGAGACTTTGCCAGCTAGTTCGACTTGGTCAGTGCGCTTATTCGGTGCCTATAGGCATGGTCTCTTTTGTTTATACAATTCGTACTTACAATCAATTAATTCACTTATTGTGGGTACCTCCTCCTTGGGGTGACTAAAACTGTCTCTCTAACCTACTGAGAACCTTATCACCTTTTTAGATACAGAGCAGTCAGTATGGAGGCTCACCTTTTTCTAACCTGAAGATAGATTTTCACACTTACTGCTCTCATAATTTGATTGGCTAGAGTGCATAGGATGAGCTGTCTCTGGACCCGCTTATTATCCGACCATTAATTACATGACATCCGAATTGCATAATTTTTGCACTATCTGGAATCACTTCGTCACTAGCTAGTTCAATAAATTTGTATACATAAGTAATGTTTATCCCGACTCTCAAAATTCTGGTCGTTTCTTCCAACCATTCGAGGTTTTATTGCTTAGATCTCCTATAGTCACTTGAATTTTCTCATTTTCTTTCGTTTGCCTATTCATAATTTTCTTCTGGTCTAATTATCAGAAAATCAGTTGTTACTAACATTATTTCAAATATTATAAATATATCAATTTTGCGTCACGACACTGACTAACAGTCACCAAAGAGATTTGTGAAACATAATATTTACAGAAGAATGAACTGAAATTGCACGAAGTTGCAAGACTAGTTCCATAAGCAATATGTCTATAGAGGATGTTCGTGATTATACTTGTAATTATAGCCTGCGCTTAAACATTAATCTGCTATACATATGTATATTTTATATTATATGCATATTTAATTATGACTGTGTGGTCCAACTAAATGTGTTAAGCATCATAAAATTCTACAAAATGACATTATATAGCAAGTGTTAATTCATCAAGGGCAGTTAACAGCTATACGGCGTAGATGAGTTCTATTGACTATGAAGACGATACAAATCGATGTACTGGAAGAATACGTAACAAGGACATACACATCATGCGAACACATCACAGACACACACAAACACATTCACATCCATCCCGCAAACACATCCCACAAACAGATCACATTCACACCACGCCACACACAAACACACGTACGCACACAAACACATCCGCACGCATTCCGCAAACATATCCCACAAACAGGTCACATTCACAAAACACATACCGCAAGCACATCGCACAAACAGGTCACATTCACATACCACACACAAACACAGGCACACACACAACACAGTGAGATAGAGAGAGAGAGAGAGAGAAAGTAACATATTTACAAAAGTGGCAAAAATATGTTCAGAAAATCTTTATTGTCAAAATCTCAAATTCAAAAAATTTCGAAATAACAATACATTTTATACCTACATAAATGCACAGGAAAGTAAAATAAATAAGTACAAACATTCGCACTCAGAAAGAAATAATTTAAAATACAACTCATCACTTGCATCTGCTTCTACCTACATTCCATTGTTAAAATAATACTGTTTTCAGAGTTTTAATCCAATGTCACAGAGCACAAGTGTTTAAATCTCTGTCCATTAAACTCTGGAGAACTAGATTTGAATTGAAATTGACTTTTCAGTTTTATAAAAAGATGAGAAGACAGTGCCTAAAAACTCTTCAGAGCAATGCCTTTGGCTTCTAAAGTAGATTTGAATATCCGATGAAATTTTTAACTTCGAGTCTAACGCAAAAAGATTTGCGGAAGCATTTTATTCTATCTCGAGGGTTTTAAGATATATAATCTTTAAGATATTTATTTTGTTTTCGTACATTGTATTTACACGTAGTGAAATAAGTATTTTAATCTGACTGGAGGCTGAAAGAAAATACGTCGCGATGTGAACAATGCATGTCTTTTACAACCACAAATTTTGCTTACTCTCTGATTTTTTATGTTTTGAGCATCTCTGAATTTGTTTAATCAACCATTTCTTCAACAAGGTCTGTGTATCTGTTTGTATAGGATATGTCTCAAATAAATTGCGCAAATCTATTGAAAAACATACTATTTCAGAAGCGTACAGATTTTCCTGGAGTACAGAATAGTAATAGCTTCAATAATTTGAATATTTTTTCGAAAATATAAGACAACGTAAACAAAGTAATTGTATTAAAAAGTGTTACCAGAATTAGCCATTTTGTATGTAATGTCAAAAAAATGTGTTTATTTTTGCGAGAGTGAAAATGTTAAAAATGTCAAAAAAGTTGCCTGATATTAATTAATTCAGTATTTATATTGCATATAATTTCACGTAATAAAATGAAGCAACAATTTCCGATACCCCCGAGTAAATCATTTTCTACATCATATAACTGAGTGAAATTGACTGATTGAACAAATGATGGATTACACAGACCAAAAGTAGGGACTGAATGAATGATGGCTTATACTGAAGGTGAAATCTTGAAACTCTACAAAACTTGGGATGGATTTCCACTTGCCGCTAGCCACTCTTGAAATCTAGAATCCAGCCACTTACTCCCAGAGAGGATACCTAAAGTGTCCGCAATTCTTGGAAATGTATAGCTGTCTTTTTTCTGTCAGAAATTAGTCTTCTATAGTCAACGCAGAATCTTGTAGAACCATCTTCACTAAAACGATTGGTGAGACCGTAGGTCTTGATATTAATGTTTGCGATCCTTACAGGTACGTAGCCTTTTGAAACATTCGCGAGAGCCACGGCCACACAAAAATTCCTCTTCTCTTTGTACTACGAAGATGTAAAATCTGTTACTGACATTCCACATAATCTTGGCCCTTCACGTATTCCATTTACCAAGCACTCACTACGGGCAGGGTAAAGTAATTAAGTTTTTGTACCAAACAAAGAATTATCTTCGGTCGCTGTATGTAATTCATTGTTTTTAAAGTTCTTGTCAAATCCGTGTTTTCGTAAAAAATCCAGTTCGCGGTCATAAATGTCGGCAACATAAGCAACATAATGATAAAGGCTCGCTCCGACAGAAGTAGTAAGTTCCATGCGCATTCCTGTTTCCCCAATAACTGTGCTGAGTGAGATGAAGGGTGCCGTATAAAGAAGTTGACAATTAATTCGTCTAGCTATGTCACTGATAATGATGGTCAGATTTGCACTCGTGTCCAGAAGCATGTGGAATTTGATATCGCTTATACAACCCATGACATAAAGTCCATTATCTTCTCCGCGTTAAGATAAAATCTGGAAGATTTTACGTAAATGGAGGATTTCCAGAATGGAACGCCCTTTCATTATCTAGATTAAAGAATGGGCAGTTTCTCCTCATAAGTCCTCTTTCTCCGCAAGTCCAGAGCACCAGTCCTTCCACAAACGAGCCAGATGATCGCTTAAGTTTGCTTTTGCTGCCTCTGAAGCATATTTTGTTTCTCTTTCACAGTGCGCAGCATCTCAGATTCACAGTCGCACAACATATGATAGGTCAATGAAGTCCGCAAGATGCCTGTTGAGATAATTCAAACTGGACCAGCATTTGGCCATAAGTACGACTTTCTGAATTTCTGAGTCACAAAAGCTATCTATAAAGTATTGGACTGCAAGATGTTCGGAAACATCCATAAGACAATCTGCAAAGGATAATTGTGAAAGTCCCTTAATATCGGATACTAGCTGCTGTAGAAACTCTTCGAACTGTTGGCAGCGATATTTCAATTAAACTCTAATCGTATCTTTTAAGTAATTCTCCCCATAGCGGAGATCTAGGGCATTCGCCAGGGCTTCGAAGTCCAGAGGTTTTCTCTTAGGGCATCTGGAAAAAACCCGCCACAGGACTTTATCCTTATCGTTCGCTTTTGTGATAGTATCAAAATTGTGCCCGAAAATTCTTATAAATTCTTTGACCGTCATATGTAGGAGATTTTATTTTGAATAGTGACGGCATGCAGAAATTAGTATTGGTGAGTGGCGATTTTCGATCCACAGACTTTAATCTCTTTTTTAATCTTCCCAGTTTCACTCACGTTGCCAAATTTAAGCTGAACACCCTCTTGTCCGCTTTTTACATCAGTTTGTATCAATTTGATTTCTTTATTCTATCCAGATCATCTCGGTTTGTTTAATTACGATTTATTATTTCATCTCGGATTTAATTTGTTCTTTTATCTCCACCTGTCTTACTTTCATCTCTTCTTTAAGATATATTTTACAGATTTAATGACTTTTTTTTATTTCTCCTTTCATCGCTTCTCTTCTGACTTTCGTTTCCTCCATCTCATATTTTATCTCATCTTTCATCGTTTTATGTCATCGTCTTAATCCTTTCAACTTCAAACCTGTGAAGTTGCACGTGCTATTTAGAAATTAAATACACATTTAATTAAAGCAATTTGAACAAAAGGATCAAACCTAAGTGATTATTGGGGAAACTTCGATCTATCCACAACGGGGATACTGGGTCCAGACTAAGACTTGGGTTTGCACTCTCAAGGTGACGAACAGATGAATGTGTTGGAAAATTCTGTTTTTTTTTCAATGCAATTTTAAAACTTTTCAGTTAAAATGTTGATAAATAATCAAAATCATTAAATAAATAAGTAGTGCAATAAAAATCATCTTACTAGTTAATAAACAGTAATTGCTTAAGTAATAAACAGTAATAGCAGTAGTAACAGATAATAATAGTAATAGTTAATGTTAGATATAAATTTATATAAGTCATTGTGGACATGAAAGTTGACAAAGAGCACTATATAGATAGAGAGCGAATCCTAATGCAGAACTAAATTCTGTTTAATTAGTTTTAGAGCGGAGTTAATCTATTAAGTGGTGCAGAAATATTAATAATCTTAAACTCGCCAAATTTCTCATTAATATTCCTTAAGCATTGCGTTGTATAATTAACCCCAAAATTAGACTGCCACATCCCAACAATTACCTGAAGAGCAAAGTAAATTTGCTGTAAAGTTAATTTGGCAATCAAAGGGTAGTTCATAAAATAATCATTTCTTGATTTCCATTAATTTATTAATAAACATAAATCATGTTTACAACGTTACAACAATAGGATTAAGGGCGATATCAAATCTCAAGCTTCCATAAGCCTAATATGGCTGCCAGATCATAACCTGATTTGATTAATTTCATAAACTTAAATAAATAACCCCACAATTAAATTGATCGAAAATAAGTAAGTACCTGTTATACACTTCCCTTTGCATAGTTATCATTTATCTGCATATTTTCAGCGCAGGGAAGTACTAGGATTTTCTATAAAGCTTTACATTATTATAATGGGCTGATGAGTATAATTTTAGCAAGAACTTATATAGTAGGTGTATTTAATTTCAATTCCTTTACACCGGTCTGTCACGTTTAATCCTCATAAAACATGTTTTCACTTTTAATCCTCCCAAAACATATTTTTAAAAAGGTACCTAATCTCCGCCCTTCTTTTCTGGAGGGCTAGGGGTGGCCAGGTGACAATTGCCACCCACTCTGGTTGGCCATGTACCAGATTACAAATTACGCAAAACTAGAGTTTTACACAATGATGCAGTACTTGTTGACAGCTTTGAAATATGGACATGTAGACAGTTTTGCAAAACATGTTGGTTACTTTTGTAAAATCTGTACCATCATTAATAATTCCAATATAAAACTGCCCAGCTAAACCCAGACTGGTGACTCCATTGTTATTTTTTCGTTTCATGAAGCTTGCCAAACTATGCGAATTTCAGTACGCAATCCAACTTCATTTATATGTGTAACTTTGATAGATCTAGTCTGACAGCTACCATTGTGTGAAGTACTATATGAAATATTCACATTTTATGCATCTCGATCTAATCATACAATTAATATCAATCATATTACATTAAGTTTGTAAAGAACCTTGCTGCCCCATCTGGGAATCGAACCTTGAAACTTCAAATTGGTCATCTTATGCTCTACCGTTGAGGTACCGGAACAGAATTGCAAGCTCTTATTTTTGAAGTGGATTCTGCATTCTCCACCTTCTAACGTCAGATTTACGTGCAAATGACAATCTGACTGACCACCTTCAGCTATTTTTACCTCAGGTTAGCCTCCTGGTGTTATTTTTATACTCCAGGCTATCTTCCGGCTTGATTCTTATCCTCGTAATTTAATATCGGGATCCACTGAATCTGTGCTAGTCATACTGCGTCACTCTCAGACCTTTGACATCTTTGCACTGACCTACAGGGTTGATTTGTTCAGACGCCATTATAAAGAACCTTTCTGCCCCAACCGGGAATCGAACCTTGGATCTTCGAAATGGTAAGGCGACGCTCTACCATGGGCTACTCCAAGCTCTTATCTTTGAATTGCAAGATCTTATCTTTAAAATAAACTCTTTAAGTTTAGCTCAAAATAATCTACTTGATTATCTGTAGTTCACTTGTTGATGATCGAACTGTTTGTCTCAGTTGTTTGAAAAAGTATGGAACATACTCTGGTAAAATATTCCTTGTCTTTACTCATGCATTACATTCCCAAATCAAAGATGTCTTTGAGTACTTTCTAACAACTGGTACAGACAAATTTTAACTCCTGACTTTAGTGGTTGTTGTTGAGATCCAGACCGTCCGATCTACCAGAAAGGTGTAAGGTAACTGTTTGAACGGGCGGAAAGAGCCGCCCAATTTAAACCGGAACCCAGTGGGGGAGGCATCCACAGGGACCGTACCCTTCTTTCCAACCACCAACCTCTCGGAAGGACTTAGAGACCCACATGTTTAACGTAATCGTACTCTGCGTGGACACGGCGACACTTTTGGCAGCGGATAGTATAGAATTGTTACCTCCGAGAGCAGAGGTCGGAGCACTAACTTTTGACGTCTCGGCTTGTAAGCCCACTGCGAGTCCAGATCGCGATCGGAGCTTTTGCTATTTGCTTTCCTTTTGTTTCTTTGTTCGATTTAAGGGAATAATAATTTGTCAGTAAAGCAATAATATTCATTATATTTGGAAGTTTAAAATTTTCTACAAATTGTAGAACAAATAAAGTGAAACGCAAGGAAATGCTATATTTATGATTGTTCACAAATAATTCTATAATTTACATTAAAATGGATGATTTAAAAGATTAATATTGCTGTAAATTTCCTTAAAATAAAATATTTATACTTACTTAAATTCACTCTGAGGGCTAATATGAATCGATTCTATTCAGTTAGTCACTAATGTTTTAATAAAAGTTTGAAAAAGAACCCTGTGTGCCCCATTGCTTAATCAGGCATTGTATTTAAATAATTTTTCAGTACATTCACTTACAGCTAAAATATGCTGAAACTAAAATGATTACTGAATACTGTCTTTTTCTTTGAATATCATAAGATAATCATAAAAAGTAAACTCAGAATTTAACTTTCAATATGCTTATTTATTTATATATTTTTATTTTATTTTATTTTATTTATATTTTTTTATTGTTTTTGTTTACTAATTCCCCCGTGGTGAAGGTGCACCCAATCACCACGCCCACAAGACCCCCCCCCCCCAGGGTATCCCATGGCGAAAGGGAGAAGAATTGCAGCTTCACTTTTATCGAAGCACCCCCGAAGGGCGGAAGCCTGACTTGGCTTCGACATGACAACACCCATGCCCGCTGGCGGGATTCAAACCCGCAACCCAGCAATCCAGTGATCAGACGGAAACGCATGCCCCTGACTGCTCGACACCGGATCGGCATTGTTGTTGTAAATTGTAAAATGATTTAGAATTAAGATAAAATACTAGTTGAATGTCATTCATTAACCTATGGACTATAATTTGTAGAAGATCGGGTTTTCTAATATAGTACATCTTATATTCCTTTTTTTACTATCACTCATTAACAAATAGTTTACAAATTTCCACAGTTCACACATTTACAAATTTAATAAGGCTGTATAATACAACGTTTTGGCATTAATATTTCATTTATAATTCCATTGAATTAAAAATGTGAGAACGATTAAATTAGCTTTGTATTATTAAAATAACATTAATCAATACAATGAAATATACAATGGTAACTTGAAATTGTAAGTTGGTTACTTTACTTTTTTCCAAGTAATTTTAACAATTTTTAATAGCATAATAACAGTTTATTCGCTACATTAAGCAAACATGCACAATAGAAACACAAATGACTTCTTAACCCATTCTTTTAAAATTTCAGCATGCCATAACAAATAGTAAAAAATATACATGCAACATATTAAGATACTACATCTTTTACATGCAATAACTTACTTCTCAAGCGGTTAAAAATATGCTATTTGCTGTATGAAATATTACATTTTACATTATTATTTTACTTTCATAACTTTAGTGCAGCATTTTTATTGCTACGATTTCTTGCAATTGACAATATCTTAAAAAAGAATGAAATTATTTTATCTATATAAATAAAATTGAAAATACATCTATCTATCTGTCTGTCTGTGTGTTTATCTATCTCATCATCACGGTAGAACAGATGCATCGAATTTCATGAACATTTAGCGGGTAGCCTTGTAATAGCCCCACTTAAAATTTAGTCCATGTTTCAAGTTTCTAAGACTTGGGATTGTCGAGATATGAATAAAAATACCACAATTAAACCTTCCATAGAAATAGCATTATGCAGATGATATATTTTCTGCAAATTTATTAATAAAGTTATATCATTATGCTTAGCAACGCAATTAAATCAATCGTGTTTATTAGATAGACAATTATCATTAAATTTTTTCCGATTTAAATAATAAAGAAATTGATGTAAAAGAAAATTTTATAAATGATCGGAATTTCATCTTTAGCTAAATAATTACATCTTTCGGGTTTAAATATTACGGAAATTAATAACATTTTCAATTTAATACCAAATATGTTTTATTTTGGCAAAAACTCATGATGTGTTTAGTCAATTAATTCATGTATTGTGTTTAGTTAATTAATTCATATATTGCGTTTAGTCAATTAACTCATATATTGCGCTTAGCCAAATGTCGAAACAGAATAAATGTGATAATACCATTGTAACGCTTTCATTTTGGTATATATTGATCCAATTTCACATATATTTTATTTGCAAACGGGATCAGGATGTTTTATTCTTCAGACCTTCTTGTGAATATAATTTTGTATAGAAAACACTGAAAGGAGAATTAAGTGAAAGGAGAATTAAATGAAATATTTTAATAGAATATTTGAGTAACAATGTCATTTAGAATTCTGCAGAAATTTGCACATATTTTAAATCATGATCAATATCGAGTATATCTGCTATTAACAGTATACATAAAATTGAAATTTGTGCATCTATCTGTCTGTTTATTATCTCAACATGGTAGAACTCACCTATTTTCTTTTCGTTAGAAATATTATAAAATTTCAAAAATAAATACTCCAAATATCGAAACTTCACTGCAAATTCTGAATTTTAAGTTTCTTGTATTATATAATCAGTACGAAGAACGGACATACTGCTTGTCTATTATAAAATGTCACAAAACTAACAACATTATTAAAATAATTTTAAAATAATTGCAGGCAACTGCTTAATTTATGACAACACATTTAGTACACTAGGAAAATGCAATGAATAACACAAGCTAACCTGGTAAAATATATGTTTTAAACATTGAATGATTTTAAATACTTTACAATTATTTAACAAAGCTTAATTTTACAAGTGCTTGGGCAGTTTTCTTAATTAATGTGACAATAAAATGTTAAAACTAGCTAAGAAAATTCTAAAAAAGTTTGTTGACGTTATAATTAGCAACAAAACAATTTAGAATCCAGTTAGCTTTAATTGAAAAGAAATTTAGACGAGAAGCATAATGTAATTTAAATATTTTGTATGGTATATATTTAAAATGGCAATAATTATTATTTTAAATAAATTCCCAAAGTTTATTCAGATTACAAAAAACAACCGCTTAAATTTTAATAAGCAAAATTTTACCCAAATATAATAGACGATTTAAGTAGTTACGATATCATTAATTGCGTAATACTGATAATTTATAAGCACCGAATACAAAACAATAAAATGTAAAACGAAATATTTGATTACTTACTCTATAGTTTTCGTTAGGCTTAAAGTCTAAACGTTTTAACCTATTAACCTTGTTTGTAAATTATTTTCTCGAGACATACTGAATATGCTTTTTTGGGGTCTATTTCTTTAATTAGATGTACAATTCTGAACACAGCATTTGTACACCATTTTCACAAAATAAGATAAAAATCATGCAACGACACAAGAACTAGCCATGAGGGAACAAGACGTGTGTGGTGTTGGGTGTGGGTAAATTTTTCAGTCGGAAGTCGAAACGTCTCAAAGGCTCGAGCTAATAACATGGACCTACAGCTACCTACGCATCGAAGTGCAGTGGGGGGAGGTCAGTACTTCGGCTTCTATTCTCGGAGGGGACAATCGAATCCGGGCTTACCAAGTGTAATTTCCGCACGCTAACCACTGGGCTACCGCTCTCCCCTCTGACTTTAGTGGTTGTTGTTGTTGAGACCCAGACCGACCGACCTACCAGAAATGTGTGAAAGCCCCAGGCCGTCCGGCTGGAGTCCAGAGGACTTAGAGCAACGAATTGGACGACCAGGAAGGCTACCAGAAAGGTGTAAGGTAACTGTTTGGACGGCCGGGAAGTGCCACCCAATTTACACCGCAGCCCAGTGGGGGAGGCATCCACAGGGACCGTACCCTCCTTCCCCAACTACCAACATCTCGGAAGGACTTACGGACCCACATGTTTAACGTGATCGTACTCCGCATGAACACGGCGGCAGTTGTGGTAGCGTGCAAATTCAGCGCGCAAACCACCGGGCTACCACGCCCGAAATGTGCCAACAGCATGCGGTGTTCCCAGGTGGTCACCCACCCAAGTACTAACCGCGCCGGATGCTGCTTGGCTTCGGTGATCTAACGAGAACCGGTGTTTTCAGCATGGTACGGCCGTTGGCTTTCTGACTTTAGTGGTGTACTTGTTCTATATATTTGATCCTCAAGGAGGCTGTTTTAGCCTATAAAGCCGGCTAATACTTTTAATCAACGTTTTGTGCTGCTACTAACGAAACAACTGTACTGCAGACAAGTTTTAATCAATGGAAATATTTGTATCAATTCTCTAGTGGGAACATGACCGAAATTATTTTTAAATAGATATATTTGTATCTATAACAATCGTTTTGCTGAAAAACGCGTAGTTTCTATACCCCAAAAGAAATACCATGATAAAAAAAAAATTAATATTGTGGAAAATATTGAAAAAATATGAGATAATGAAAAAAGTATGGAAGCATACAACAATTTTTTTAAATTTTGACCTGTACATGGTATTTCAAAAAAGAAATATAATACTTATAACATTTGAACCGTTAAAGCGAGACACGTACTTCTAACTGGAGAAATGTTTTGAATTGTAAGAAAAATTTATTTTCAAAAATATTTTCAAAACGGGGGAGGTATTTGCCCTAAAATGCAAAATCGAACATTTATGAGTGCCCTTATAGAAAAAAAACTAATTAAATATAATGTAATGATTTTAATGTAATAATTTAATGTCAAAATGTAATATTACTTTCCTTATATACATATTGTATAGGGAAAGTATTGTGACGGGGTCGAAAATTCGAATTCGAGTTTTCGACGGGACAGCACGTTTCAAGCATCCCTAATCACGAATCAAACATTTTTGAGGTGATGTCTGTGTGTGTGTGTGTGTGAAAGTATGTGTGTGTGTGTGTGTCAGTGAGCCTGTGGAGACGATAACTGGCGAACGAATAGACCGATTCGAACGAAATTTGGTACAAAAATCACAATCCGTAAACACTGGATGCCTATTGTTTTCATACGGAATCGAATGTTCAGAAACCTCCAAATTTTCGAATGAAATTTTGAAAAAATCGTCAAAAAATCAAAACCGCTGATAAAGTTACACAAATAGACATTTCTTATGTAATTTTTCATTAGAAAACGATTGACATAAATTCTAGAACTCTAACATGAACCGTTCTCAAAAAATTGCACATTTTTCAAAAAATTATCAAAAAGTCATATAAAATAAAAAAAAATATTTCCTATTGAGAAACATGTTCACTTTTCACATGTAATACCATGCGGTAAATTGGGTGACATCATTCTCGTGGATCTCGCTCGTTCCATTCATGAAAAAAGATACTTTGAGTAATACTTTTGTATTTGAACGCCAATAGTCATTTATCTGCTTTAAGAATAAATTATTTCTTCGGCCATATTGTTTGGCGAGATTTTGGCGACGAATTTGGGAGAATGTCGCAAACTTGGCGACTTTATGAAATGTTGCTAAATTAACGAAAATCTCGCCGAATTGATAAAAATGACACTAAATCAATGAAAATGACGACTAATTGTCGAAAATTCAATATCTTGGAAAGAATATTAGTATCTACTATAAGAGAAACCTATTTTTTTACTGTAAAAGTAGTAAATTCATTACATTATATAAGGAAAGTGATGTGTTGCCCACATCCGATTTTTTTTATAGGTTTAGGTACTTGTTTGGCACCTGAGTCTATAAAATCGAAACTTGGAGAATAAAACAAAATTCCTGATTTGCACCAAAAAACAAATCTCTTACCATACAATTTTCGAAGAAATTCGGGGTCCATCCACAAAAGGAAATATAGTGCAGTTTCTGTATTTGTTTTTACAAATTTCCTTTGTAATCAAACTTTCTTCGCGAATGGGGTTATATAAAAAGTTATATTTGTTTTGTTTTTTATGCCAGTACGTCACACTGTTTCGAATGTGTTTTAACGTAATTCTCATAATGTGAAACAATTTGGATGTATGTGTCTATACACATACGGAACACTAACGATTTAAAAGTTTTAAGAACGAGCAGGCTATTAAAACGCCTTTAAAAACAGTATGTTTCACGAAGGAATGTAAGAACATATAAATATAAAGGAAATATAATTAACATATAAATGAATATATTATCAGTGGTTGGTTGTAGAAATAAAATGAAATCTGTAAAATATTCAACAAACACTGGAAATTTTATCTATGACAAATGCATCCCATAATTACATAAAAACAAAAAAATTAATTTTTTATTTGGTCCCCAATAAAAAAAATCTGATGTGGGCAACACATGACTTTCCTTATATAATGAAATGAATTTACTACTTTTACAGTTTAAAAAAATGTTATTCTTATAGTAGATACTTATATTCTTTCCAAGATATTGAATTTTCTTCAATTAGTCGTCATTTCCATTCATTTAGCGTCATTTTTATCAAATTGGCGATATTTTTGTTAATTTGGCAACAAATAAAAATGTCGCCAAGTTGGTGACATTTCGTCAAATTCGTCGCCAAAATCTCGCCAAGCGTTATGGATGGAGAAATAAGTTATTTTTACAGCAGATAAATGAGTATTGGCGTTCAAATACAAAAGTATTACTCAAAGTATATTTTTTCATGAATGGAACGAGCTAGATCCACGAGAATGATGTCAATAAATTTATCGCATGGTATTACATATGAAAAGTGAGCATGTTTCTCAATAGGAATTTTTTTTTATTTTATATAACTTTTTGATACTTTTTTGAAAAATGTGCAATATCTCAAGAACGGTTTGTGTTAGCGTTCTAAAATTTATGTCAATCGTTTTCTAATGAAAAATTACATAAGAAATGTTTATTTGCGTAACTTTATTAGCGGTTTTGCTTTTTTGGCGATTTTTTTAAAATTTCACTCGAAAATTTAGGTGAGTTCTGAACATTCGATTGCGTATAAAAACAATAGGCATCCAGTGTTTATGGATTGTGATTTTTGTACTAAATTGCGTTCGAATCGGTCCATTCTTTCGTCAGTTATCGTCTCCACAGATTCACTGACACACACTAACACACACGTACTTTCACACACACACACATACTTTCACACACACACACACACAGACAGAGGCAGACATCACTTCAAAAGTGTTTGATTTGTGATCAGGGATGCTTTAAACGTGCTCTCCCGTCGAAAACTCGATTTCGAATTTTCGAAATCGAGTTTTCGACCCCGTCACATTACTTTCCTTATACATTATGTATATAAGGAAAATAAAAATGACAAAATTTTCGAGGGGTTTAACGAGGACAAGAAGATATTTACTCGGTTTGCTTTGGTAAAAATTCGCTGAGATCTTGATAATTGAAATCTTTGACTTATATCATATTACCTGCATTGCAAATGTAAATAGTCTATTTCCTATTAAAGTAAATATGGAGGCTATCGAAAAATCTATTAAAAACTGAAAAACCACACATGTGAGGGACCCGTACTCCGCGTAGACAAGGAGATAATTTGGGTTTCACCAGGAATCGAATTCGGGTTCTCAGTGCGATCTCCGTATTCTAACCATTGGGCTATCCTGCACCTGATAATAATAAGGCGCGGGTTAATTCTGCTTCTTCGACCCAGACCGCTCGACCTACTCCAACTTGTAAGGTATCTGTTTGGACGGTCGGTAAGTGCCATCCAATTTAAACTGAAACCCAGTGGGGTGCTGCATCCACAGGAACTTCCCCTACCACCAGCCTCTGGGAATAACTTACGGACCCACACATTTAACGTGCTTATACTCCGCGTGAACACAGGGACAGTTTGGGCAGAGGCGGGAATCGAACTCGGGCCCTCCGAGTTCAATTCCCATGCGCTATCCACTGGGCTATCCCATCCCCATGATAACAATTATTGGAATATATCATAGATTCTTTTCCTCTAAAGGTACCAGGTAAATATCTTTCGCCCTAATTAAGCACGGTGAAAATTTTACTTAATGCTCATTTTTTTATTAGGGGCTGTATAAAAAAAGTAAAGTTTGCAATTTTATTAAATTATATTTTCCGAAAGCTGCCACTATCATAGATAAATTCTTCTCTGTTGGCTGAGTATTTTTCATATTTCACCTAACTTTACCACCAACCGTTGATTGATTTTAATTCCCTTCGAACACTCTTAGTGAAACATCCTTTTCATCCACACACGTCTAACTATAAAAATGTCTTTAATAAAACCGAAGTTCTTTAGAAATTGTAATAATCAGAAATTTTAACTTTAAATAGTATATAAAAATTAAATGTATATAAAACTTTTACTATTCTGAGTGACATTTAAAAGAAACACATCGTCCCATCATTTATCCGAATGATTCATTGGGTCATAAAACATAACGACCGTGCGGCAGATTGTTGTGAAGACTGAAAATTTCCAGCTAGAAGAATGAGACTTTTGCCAAAACCTAAATACATAACTTTATGACTCTTGTGTATTTCACACATTCTTTTGAATATTGTGGCAATGCTTCATTTAAAGAATATGTTTTTGAATAAAAACAAATGAAAATTGTAGCAGTTTATTTGCCAGTGAAATTAATCTCTAAATAATAATTTGCCTAAATATATAGCATGGAAACATAATATATCAATGTAAAAATAATATAATTCAATAGACGAAAGCATTCCAAATGTTGCTGATAAATTGATGTTTTTATAATAGAGACTCTAACCAGATAAAAAATTCTGTAAATTACTTTATTATATAATTTTGTACTCAACTATTTGTTGTCATTATGATTTTCATATCTGTACTTTTTCTTCTATTCTGGTGAAGTTTCGGAAAATATACATTTTATTAAAATCATTATTCCCTAGTTTACTTATTATGCTATAGTTCTCTCCATATTAAAAAAATCCTACAAATTGTTCACACTGCATTGAGAATAGAAGGCAAAACTTGCAGTTCTAACATTTGATACATAGACTACTATGAACCCGTAGATCGGCAAAACGAACAGTTCTAACATTTTATATATAGACTAATATGAACCCGTACACTGCCCAAACGCACAGTTCTAACATTATATATATAAACTAATATGAATCCGTAGATCGGCAGAACGAACAGTTCTAATATTTTATATATAGACTAATATGAACCCGTACATCGGCAAAACGTAGTTCTAACATTTTACATATAAACTAATATAAATCCGTACATCGGCAAAACGTGCAGTTCTCACATTTTAAGTATGAACTAATATGAACCCGTAGATGGCAAAACAAACAGTTCTAACATTTTATATATAGACTAATATGAATCCGTAGATGGGCCAAACGAACAGTTCTAATATTTTATATATAGACAAATATGAACCCGTACACCGGCAAAACGTACAGTTCTAACATTTTACATATAAACTAATTAACCCGTAGATCGGCAAAACGAACAGTTCTAACATTTTACATATAAACTAATATGAACCCGTAGATTGCAAAACGAACAGTTCTAACATTTTATATATAGACTAATATAAATCCGTAGATCGGCAAAACGAACAGTTCTTACATTTTACATATAAACTAATATGAACCCGTAGATGGCAAAACGCACAGTTCTAGCATTTTATATATACACTAATATGAACCCATTGACCTGCAAAACGAACAGTTCTAACATTTTATATATAAACTAATATGAACCAGCACATCGGCAAAGCCCACAGTTCTAACACTGTATACATATATAGACTATAATATGAACCCGTAGATGGCAAAACGAACAGTTCTTACATTTAATATATAGACTAATATGACTCCGTAGATCGGCAAAACGAGCAGTTCTAATATTTTATATATAGACAAGTATGATACCGTACATCGGCAAAACGTACAGTTCTAACATTTTACATATAAACTAATATAAATCCGTACATCGGCAAAACGTGCAGTTCTAACATTTTACATATGAACTACTATCAACCCGTAGATGGCAAAACAAACAGTTCTAACATTTTACATATAAACTAATATGAACCCGTAGATGGCAAAACGCACAAATCTAGCATTTTATATATATACTAATATGAACACATTGATCGGTAAAACGAACAGTTCTAACATTTTATATATAAACTAATGTGAACCAGCACATTGGCCAAACGCACAGTTCTAGCACTGCATACATATATAGACTAATATGAATCCGTAGATCGGCAAAACGAACAGTTCTAATATTTTATATATAGACAAATATGAACCCGTACATCGGCAAAACGTACATTTCTAACATTTTACATATAAACTAATATGAATCCGTAGATGGCAAAGTGCACAGTTCTAACATTTTATATATAGACTAATATGATCCCGCTGATCGACAAAACGAACAGTTCTAACGTTTTACATATAAACTAATATGAACCCGTTGATCGGCAAAACGAACAGTTCTAACATTTTATATATAGACTAATATGAACCCGCACATCGGCAAAATGCACAGTTCTAACATTGTATACATATATAGACTAATATGAACCCGTACATCGGCAAAACGCACAGTTCTAACATTTTATATATAGATTAATAGTGACTCATAGATCAGTAAGACATGCTTAAAATTTTCATTTAACCTCAGATAATAAAAGCTCGCCGAGAATGACGAGCGTAGCGGCGTATAATTGCCAAACTCCATATTTTTATGCACCAGTTTACAAATGGAACCAGAATGCTTTATTTTTCAAATTTGCCAGCGCAGATAATTTTATGTGGCGAAAACAGATATTTTTTACATTTTATGAGAAAATTAAAATCAATATATTATTGGAATTTGTTTTTAAGTAATATAAATGCGTTTATAATTAGCACATATTTTAAATAACGATCAACGGCGAACATATTAGCTAGCAAAATAAAATTTGTTAATATGTAGAAAATATATATATTGGGCCTTAAAATATAGCGTAAGAAAGCATATAACTGTTATATCACCAGAGGTATGTTATAGTAAATAATCCTGAATAAATGCGTTTTACTTGACATATTTGCAAAGAAAACACATCAAGATCAAATTCAACGTATTCAAATTCGCTAAAAAATACTCGTAAATTGTCGCTGCTTATATTCAAATTCCAGATTTCAGCTTCTTTAAAATCTCTTTGCAATTCTAGTGAATACGGGATTTCTCAAAGAAACAATATTGAGCAAAACAGATATATTTTAGGACCGGAAGAATAAAAGGATAAAGCGCGGATAAGTATTTTGAAAAACTTCGCATAATACTGCATAGTAAGACTCCAGAAAAATTCTAAAAGATTTCCAATCTCTTTTGAAGTAAAAATAAAAAAAATTTTAAAAATAAAATGCGAAATCCGCTGTCGAATATTCTACGGTATAATACGAATTTGTAAAAAAAAATGTTAACTGTAAGAATTGCTATGAAATTTAAAATGTGACGTGTTGACAAACATGTAAACTACTAATAAAAGCATAATAAAAACGATGATAAGGGGGAAGGAGGGTAATAAATCTTGAAGTCACGAACAAATAATAACTACTTAAACTACTAACAAAAGCATAACAAGAATTCGACGATATTTGGAGGGACTAAATCTTGAAACCACAACTCTAGTGAAACTATTAGCATCGTTAGATCTTTTTGGAGCTTTGGATGTAACTATGTCTTTCCCGCACTTCAATTCAACCTACGGCTCCTAAATACGCAGGCTGACGCAGAAGCGACCATCTTGATTTCCAGTTGAAGCGTTGGCTATACATGGTTTAAAGAGGGTTTCTTCTCGCCCTTTTGTTTGGGATCTCGAGAAAATCAAAACATTCGAGAATACTTTTTTGAATGATTATTACAATTTTTATTGTTTTAAAGAAAATTTTCGATTTCGAGAATTTGATAGCAATATGTGTTTCAAGACCTCCTGAATGCATTTTGACTATTTTTGGAGTGATGTCCGTCTATCTGTCTGATGTCTGTGATCGATTGCTTGCGTACACGATAGCAACCACAAATATTAATGGCTTTTCTCGAAACTTTATATCCGGATTTTTTTATCAAACCATCTGGAACTAGATAGAATTTTTTTGCATTCGAGAGAAAAGTTCGAAATTTTATATTCTTTTAACATAGCAGCATAGGACAAAATTTAACATAATCATGCATAAAAGAGTTAAGACTCAATGATCGCAAGACTTAATAGTTTCAATCACTGTTGTGAAAAATAGCCTCGACACATTTTTCTTGTTCGTGACGTCATTAGCCTCCTTGGGTTGCAAAATACCCCCCCCCCCCCGAGAGGTACAATGTTAAGTATAGTATCAATCGAAAGAGTTTTTCAAGACGTTTAAAGTGAAGGGTAAATTGGTCCCACGATTCTGATTTTTCAAATTGTCCTTGTAAAATTTGAAAAACATATAAAGCACCTATTTTACAACTACATTGTGCGTCAAATAACATGAGAGCGCCATTTAAATAACACAGGCAGATGATAACTGATTGGACCGTTTGGAGTCAAAATGGGAGTTGCATTGACCTGTATATTTAGGAGCCTTAATGCAACCCACTCTCTCCATTACTGCTCGCAAATGAAAAAGGAACGAAAGCGATGATGTATATAGCGTTAGATAGGGAAAGATTAGATAGGGAAATTGTGACAGTTGATGTAGTTCTATATGTTGCAGGTTGCTGCACAGTTGCTGTGTCCCTTTGATTTTTTCAGAACTGTTCAGTAGCGAATAACCAAAAAGTGTATTAGCAGTAAAATTACATAACATGCAAGAAAACTTGAGCAACGCATAAAAGCTCAAATAGAACAATAATGCAGCATACAGCTGTTTCGAAGGATACGTTGGATCACATTCGTCAATGCAAGAGAACTAACAAACTCGAAATCCAAAATATGAACTCTTTGGGAAGAGGAAATGTCTATTCCAAATGTGGAAATTCCTCTTTTGTACTTCCTCCTTGGAAGGAGATCCAGCGTATCCTCTAAGATGTATGCTGCATTATTACGTTATTACTTTCCCTGCAATACATGGTACTATAGGGAAAGTATTGGAATCATGCCGAAAATCGCAACTCGAGTTTTCGACGGATCTACGCGTTTTGAGACCTCTAGAATACGAAAAAACTATTTTAGCGGACGTCCGTGTATGTGTGTGTGTCTGTCTGTGTGTCTGTCTGTCTGTCTCTGCAGATTTTGTATCCATTCTAACCAAAAAAATAATGGACCGAATTTCATAACATTTGGTAGGTAAATCACTTGTGGGCGAATCTGGTGCTGATTGGTTTTGGGTACGATTCGGGATAAAAGAACCCGCCTTGTATTTGCTAAATAGCCCGCAAAAGACTGTATCCACTCTAGCTGAAAAACTAATGGACCGAATTTTACAAAATTCGTTGGATGAATCTTTTGTGGGATACCCTGGTGTTGATTAGATTTTGGTACGATTCAGAAAAAAATAAACTTCCTTTTTTTGCAAAATGATCCGCAAAAATCGACAAAATCTAAAATAAAAAATTACGTATGCTCAAATATATCCATTAAATGCTTGTTTTATACGTAATTTTTAACGATGAAAGGAATAAGACCAACCCCATTGCACTAGAACTATCCGTTCTCGAGATATTTTAGCATTTTCGCCTTTTCTCCACGCCACCTTTAAAAATAAGTCCAGTTACCAAATGAGAACGAAAATTGAATTAAAAGTCAATTAAATTGAATTAAAATAAAGAGAACGTGGATTTAAGTCTGCAGGGAAAGTTATGTGCTGCCCACATCAGATTTTTTGTGCTTTTATACATTGCTCAAATTTTTCTTATGTACTCATTGAACATAACATCTATTGCAATTTTCATATCTATCGCGAACCTCAGTGAAAACTGACTGACAACGTTTGTCACACTACACAGTTGGATTCAGATTTGAAGACTGAGTTCAGATGGCACGACGCTGTAATGGGCAAGTTCATAGACATAAATTTCAAGATATAGATATTCCAAGCGAGACATTCTCAAAGGTTTTAATCGTGTTTTAAATACAGACTAGCATAAATAGACAGTTAGTTCCATGATTTTTAAATTTCTTCAGCACAGATTGGCTAATAGCTGCAAAAGTAGCAAGAAAATTTGTGCCGCAATTGTGCAAACCTGCGTGGTTACCAAGTGAAATTGGTTAAATAACATAGGCCGTCAGTCTGGTTCAGTGTAATGAACTGAACAATGTTGCATTTGAAGCAAACTGCGCGATATGACAAATTTAGGCGATTAACAAAATCGCGACACATAGAAAATTTTCTAGATGCCAGTGCAGCTAGCGGCTACATGATGATACAAATGATGAAATCAGTCCACCAATACTTGTCGCTGTAATAGCAGCATGCTTCTACACTAATGAAATGGCGATAATTTTGATGTTATTGTAATCTTTCGAAAGAAAAATTTGAGTCTTTCTGGAAACCACGATGTACTTTCCAATATCGGACAATTTTTTGTGATGACATTTTTTCAAATGCGCCAACGGACGTCGATATACTGTGTAAGTACAAAATGTTTTAGTGGTCGCACTTAAAATCAAACTCTGAATACCTTTGATAGGGCGAAATGGCCAAGTGATTAATGCACAGAGATTGAATTCGGAGGATCGATGCTCGACCCTATCTAAACTATCCCCGTGTTTGCGAAGAATATGGCTCCAAAAGTCCTTACGAGAGGCAGGAGAAGGAGCTGCATGGTCCCTGTCGATGTCGCTCCAATGGATTCCGGTCTAAATTGAGTGGCACATATACCTTACAATTTCGGGTAGGTCGGCCGGTCTGGGTCGAAAGAAAGAAAAAGAAAGAATGTATTTGATAGCAGAATACGAGCACGTTAAATATGTGGATCTGAATATCTTATCGAGAAGTTGATGGTGGGGAAAGGAGGGTACGGTCCCTGTGGATGTCTCTACCACTGAGATCCGGTTTAAATTGTGTGGCACTGTCCAGACCGTTTAAACATATACATCACACTTTCGGGCAGGGCCAGATTTACCATTAGGCTTTGTAGGCAGTGCCTAAGACCTACGAAGGAGGTAAACAAATTGGAAAAATAAACTTAATTAGAAACAAAGGTGTGAGAAGCACAAATCTAATTTATCTAAAATTCTAAATTACATTACAGAACCAGCAATTCAAAATTATTAGGTATTAGGTCTTATTATTTTTAGGTTATTTCTAAGAAATATTCCTGGGAAAAAAAAGAATTTTGTCAATGATTGCACAAATACTGAAGTATACCTCACTTTTCTCAAGTTCAAACAATTATGACTAACGAGAAACCAGCACAAACGTCAACACCGGACATCTCAGCTCTTTGTTCAACAACGTTAGATAATTGTTAGTCACGTGGTTTGACAGTTACATGAAAATTCCCCGGTAATTCAAAGGATATTTATTCTTGTTTTTGCACAGTTCGAAATGAAAGCGCCTAGGGCATGAATGTACTGTACCTTATATCTTCGGGTAGGTCGGACAGTCTATATCAAAAGAAAGAAAATATGCCTTTGATAAACTTACACATAAACAGAATTCTATAGAAAATTGAAGGGTAACGAAAAGCATATATATTTAAAATCGAAAATAAGAAGATGTTGGCTTATCTGTAAGTACTTCGAAAAGCTTTGTGTAATAGTCTACAGAATAAGACTAAAAAATTGCAAAGCTGTTGAGAAGATCTTCGCGAAGTCTTATTCCCAAAATAAGTAAAAGGAAATCCGCTTTTGAAAGTCTTGCTGTATGTTTAAGGCAGTAAGGAAAGAGATAACGAACGGTTTTTGAATAGAATCTAAAAAGTCTGCTAATATCAACGCAACAATTTTCCTTTGTCCTCTATTTTGTTATCTATTTTGATTGAAACGGGTTTTATTTGTTACATGGAGTGAAATTATATCCCAAGGATAGCCAAACTGAAAGCAAATATGTCACATCGGGGAATTTAACCACCAATTTCTGGTAATACAGAAGGCTAAAAATCCATTGAGCTTTGACGACTTTCTTACTCCAAAATGATTGACTTCATATATTTGAGGTGGAACTTACAACCCCCTCCTTCACATTTCAAATGGAAGTGGTAATCCGTACTTTTCTTGATAGCCATGTTTTAAAAAAAAAGATTTAGAATTTTTTTTCGATGATATTTAACTTTAATTGATGTAGCCTAAGAAAATTATACTGATCGTGATTTAATCACAGATCGAGTTTTCATCGTAAATACGTCGGTGTGATCACAAGATTGAGGTCACTCAATTCCGTTCCAGTAGCTCAAAGGTAAAGCGTCCGGCTGACCAGTATGAAGATCCGTGGTTTGATTACCGGTTGGGGGCAGCAAGGTTCTTTACAATTTCAGTCGAACAAATCAACCCTGTAGGAGAGTGCAAATATGGAGGTCTGAAAGTATCCCGAGTACGACAAGCACGGATTCAGTAGAATCTGGTATATTGAGCTCTGATTTCAAATCGGGAGTACAACCATGCGGGAAGCCTGGAGGATAAAATAGCTGCAGGAGATTAACCTGAGGTAAAAATAGCAAGTGAACAGTCAGATTGTTAGTTGCACACCAATCTGACATTAGAGGGGGGAGTTCACTTCAACTATAGTTGCTTGCAATTCTGTACACTAGCTCAACTTTACAGCTTCAGCTGGCCAGTCATTAGTTCCAGTCGGCCAGTCATTCCCAATTGGGACACCAAGGTTCTATACCTTCCTGGTCGTCCAAATAGTTGCTCAAGTCCTCTGGATGAGTCGGACGGCCTGGGGTTTCCACCAAGATTCTATACAAATTTAATATACTATGTAGATGTAAACGGAAAAATGTACTGAAACAGACGGAATGAACTCAAACAGACGGAATGAACTCAAAAAGGAGTGAAACCACCATGGGAGTATTGCAAAAGCACCTCCCTGAAAAACTCTTAATTTAATTAAAAGTCAATATGAGAGAAAAAAAAATAAGAGAAATGCTTTTGGGAATTTTAACATTCAACCACAACTGTGTATTTTCTCCTACGTGTATATTAATAAAAGCAATTTAAACTAAATATAAAACTTGATTATTGCATTTGGTATGTTTATGAATGTCCAATTTATTAGTTTAATTGCTCTGTCTCCAGGAAAATTGGAATTCTGTTATAAAAGGGGGAATATTTATTAAAGGTTTCACACACTAATTTTTAAAAATTAGTGCATACTAATTTTTAAAAATTAGTACATACTCATTTTTAAAAGTGCTATATACACTAATTCTTAAAATGCGATGTTCATACCATCTATTCAAATTTACTTTGTAACAATACATATTTCAAGGTTGGTGTTAACCTCTAAATTCTTGAATGCAATCAATTTGAGCAATACCCCTGTAATAATATATACCCCTGTAATAAATCCTTTTATCCCTGGCAGGATTTATACCCCTGTAATAAATCCTTTTATCCCTTGCAGGATTTATACCCTTGTAATAAATCTTGCATATGCCCATGGAAACCACAAATGCTGGTAGCAAACACTGACATCGTAATTTAAAGATTACGAAAAATTCGAAAAACTAGTTTCGTGACGGAATACTGAAAATACATTCACTTTTTATCAAATTTACAAAAATATACATTACCCTTAATTAAAAACGTCCCACCAGAAGTATGCATATATGCTAGTGGGCAGCAGATTCGGTGAAAAGATATGTCAAGGAACAAACGACTACGACAATGGTATAAGTCGTATAATAAATGGTACTGGGGTGTCTTACAAATTACATCACGATGACATAAAATACTAATAGTTAATACATTAAGCTACACAATATGGCTTCATAATTGTTAACATGGTTAATTTTTATTATTATTAATATTACTATTATTAATATTATTATTATTATATGTATGTTATTATAATTATATAAAGTGGTATCAAGTCTATTTCAATATTTAAGCATAAAATTTAAGACACAAATCATAGATAAAAAGGTCATTTATTCAAATAAAAACCATCCTATAAGACGTACAAATATTAAAAGGCCAGAGTACATTCGGGCATCATCATACCCTTCATCAGCGGCTATATGAGAAATTACCGTGGAAACAAGCTTATATATAGACCAAATAGGCAGACAAAATCTGCATAAATCAGCTACAGAATAATGATAATTAAATGGCATTATAAACAAGCTATTAAATATTAAAAAACTACAAAATTACAATAAAAGTGTTATAAATGAGAGATTTAAAATTTAAACAAGTATTAAATACAAATACAAAAATAAAGGACAATGAAATATGCCCAAATTTCAGCCAATCATAAATTACAAGAAAATGAAACGTCACAGATAACTGTATAAAGGTTTGACACACATAGAGTCAAACGTCACACAATAAGCTACCAGAAGTCTTCGGGTTGGTCGTGTGGTCTGGGATTTCAACACACAGAGTCGAGAATGAGTCGCCAAGCGTAACTTAAAATCCGCACAGGATCAAAATTGCAAATGGAATCACGGTACATATAAATAAACAGGGATTCATAAAGAATAATTTTACGAGGGTTATTGCAACGAATTAAAAGGAAAGTGTGGTGCACATTTACAAAAATAACTTAAAGTACCACGTTAAATATTGATTACTGCGTTGATTACCATTAATACCGCGCCTTGAGAATAAAACAAAGTTTATTTATTCTTAGTTGCGTTGATTATTTAATAATATCGCTTTACCCATCACACGAAAATTATGCAAAAGCATAATATTATATTCGTTTACCTGAACATGGCCGTAAATTATCATATTCGTGGAACATTAAATTATGCGTTGTGCCGCTGATAACCCTCCAATTTTATCTTTAGTGCTAGTTCTGTAAAGGAATATTAATTAACATACTTCTAAATTAATTGAACCATTTTAACTTTAACAATAAATCATTTATTAACAACATAAATCACTTAATTATTCAATTACAACAATTATTCCTCTTATTCGCGCCGGAGAGAGACAATGTGAGACCATTAGCTAAAAATGCCTAACATGTATTTAAGACCATCAACAATATTTAATGGGAACATACCTTTACTTTCGACTTTGGCCATAGACCACAATTTTTGCATCAGCATATCGTATTGATCATAACTGTACGTGTTTGGATCCAACTCATACTGCTAATTATGCTGCAATTGATCTAGCCATCCTTTTAAAATCTCTACGTAATACTCTACAACACTTGCCTAACACTTCTCTACTGCATCTCTTTACTGTGCGGTCTGCTGGAAATATTCGGGACTCGTCATGGTATTCTGTCCTCTTGCTTCGGACTTTTTTAACTACTTCATCACTTGCTTCATAACTGCTACCTCAACTGATTATTCTCGTAGAAATTGTGCAATATCATCTTGTGGTTGCCGCAGCTTTTGCCTGAGGTCTGACAACCCGTCCAAACGTGGGAACACCGCGTGCTGTAAGCACATTTCGGCCGCGGTAGCTCGGTGGTTTGCGCGCTGGATTTGCACGCTGCCACAAGTACCGCCGTGTTCATGCGGAGTACGATCACGTTAAACATGTGGGTCCGTAAGTTCTTCCAAGAGGTTGTTGGTAGGGGAAGGAGGGTACGGTCCCTGTGGATGTCTCCCCCATTGGGTTCCGGTCTAAATTGGGTGGCACTTCCCGGCCGTCCAAACTGTTACCTTACACCTTTCTGGTAGGTCATACGGTCTGGGTCTCAACAACAACAACAACCCGTCCAAACGAGGGCGCGGTAGCTCAGTGGTTAACGGCGAATATTGCACACGGTAGGTTCGAATTCCATTACCTCCGCTGCCAAAACTGTTACCATGTTCACGCGGAGTACGATCACGTTAAACATGTGGGTCCGTAAGCCCTTCAGAGATGTTGGTGGTAGGGGAAGGTGGGTACGGTCCCTGTGGATGCCTCCCCCACTGTGTTCCGGTCTAAATTGGGTTGCTCTTCCCGGCCGTCCAAGCAGTTATCTTACGCCTTTCTGGTAGGTCGGACGGTCTAAGTCTCAACAAGAACAACGCGTTCAAACGGTTGTTCGTGTCCTCGGACGAGTCGGACGATCTGGGTCTTTAACACCTCCTTGGTTCTTATTTATAGCCTTCAGGGCTAAGCAACAAGCATCTTCTAAATTGGACAAACTTTTTACCCAATACAGTTGCTTCACTTTATCCTTAGAGTCCTTCGACCCACCTGTCTTGATGCCCCTAAATTCATGGTTTCTGCTGATGTTTGGGTCAGCGTGCTGTAAAATCTGGCGTCATTGAGACGGAAGGTATTGTCTGACGTTTCAGACATAATAGATAACGTACATAAAGCTGTCTCACAATAAAGTGGTGTGAGATCGATTTCTAGTCTCACAGAAAGTTTTTTCAAAAAGGGGTTGAAAGTTATCATTAACGACACACTGGGCAAGATCCGCAGAAAGTTTACCATTCTTGACGTCATGAGCATGTTCAGCTAAACGGATATCAACAGTACGTTTACTACTACCAATATAACACTTGTAGTCATCAGTTTCAGGAGTTAAATGGGGTACAACGCACACCTCAGCATGGCTTTTAAAATTTTCTCTATCCCTAACTTATCCGTACTTCCCTAACTTATCCTTTTCTTATCCGTACGAATGCGATTGAATAAGGTGGTAACATTCGAGTGAGCAGATTTAAATTTAAATGCATGGCAAAATTGAATGAGGGGACGGAAACTCGTCGGATGATACGGAAGACTAGATTTGAACATGATTATTTTGTACTTTGCGTTGACAAGCCGAAGACAGTGAAGCAGCATAGTTTCGTCTCATGTGTTTCCCAATAAAATATGTTATTATCTTATTATTATACAACAAAGGAGTCATTGTGCTACGTTAAGTTTTGTTTAGATAGACATATGACAAATTAATATTAAATAAAGCAAATGTAAAAACTAAATATTTACTGTCATTTTGTGAAACAGAACGTGCCCTGGTTACATAAAAAAGTACCGGGGAGGCGCCTTGCCACGACTACACCACTGAACTAAGATATTGTATGGAGAAAAGCAATATGTGGTCGTGCATTATCCTGTATTAAAACAGGATTCTGCTAAATTCTAAAATACTATAGTATCAAATTTTTCGTAGCAAAGTTGAAACGTGCATTATAATTGTCAATTTAGCTTTAAGGACAACAAAAGGTGGCTGAATATAATATTTTTTGGTTGGTTTTGGTTATTATCATATCTTCCCTGTCTATCATTGTCTCCCCACATCATGATGCCAGATGTTGGCGTAGTGTTGCTCCCCTGGATGCAGACAGACTTATTCCTTTGAGTGTTTGTTTCTATCAGTGCACACAGCTATAAGTGACATCTAACCAGATGAAAAATACGTACGACCACACGAAACTATTCATATCCCCAGGGGATTATCTCCTACTACACAAATGAACTAGCTTATTGTATAAATCTTGCTTATGCTATAAATCTCGCTTATTATATTCGCTTATTCTATTAACCAGAAAATTCATCAAGCGTTGCTCGGGAGTTAAAGCAGGATAGTTCAATAAAATAACAAAAAAATCTGTTTACATCTGCGAAAACACTACCCTCTGAACGAACACCCCCCCCCCACACACACACACACATACACATGCACACACCATCATAACCAAGTCACCAATCCAAAACCAGTCACTTTCGCAGACTCGACATTTTACATTAAAATATACCGACAGAATCATTCTCGCCACACAAATTAATGAAAATGCTTGAAATCGCAAAAAAGTTTCTTTAAACCCGTAATTTATTGCTATTTCAGCTTATTTTCATCCAATTTCAATCAAATTTTAGCACAATGCTCATCATGATAACATAATATCAAATTAAAAATATTAAGACAGCAACTTTTGAATTTTGAAAGCTTGAAAACCTCGGGAAACCACTCTATAAGCCAGTAAATGGCGATAGTAGTCAAAAGTCGAAGGGTCAGGAAATCAATCTCGACCAGCTATGATGACTACAAAAATTGACGACATCGTTGGCTTAAAAAATTTATAATTATTCAACGGATGGGTTTATGAAATTAATTTTTCTGGAGTAGTCTGTGATTCATTTAGAAGCTGCTAAAAAAATGAACTTTGGATGTGGCACACCAATTTTTGTATATCGTAATATAAAATTCAGAGGTTTCAAACGCACGAAAAGTATATATTTTTAAACAAATTCATTAAAATTTGTCTATTTATCGAATGGACTTCGTTCATAGTTGGTTTAAAAAACAATTTTTCGAGCTCTTTGATGGTGTCAAGATGGAAACTCAGTGATAATATTTTAGGTTGCTAATGAATCGATTTGTGTAAATATTGACCTAAATCAGAGTAAAACATAAAATAACTAAACGACTAATTAAAACTAATAAGTAACTAATAACTAAAACTAATAACTAAATTAAAAATGTAAAGAAAAATGCCAAAGTGCACCTATATGCATCGAGAAGTACCTTTGTAGCAAATTTTATGATCGTACGATGTTTAGATTTCGCGCTGCAGACTATGCACATACACACACACACACACATACGCACACAAATATCTTCCTTTATTATGTAAGATGCAATTTCAATAGAGGGTAGTGTCTATCTGTTCCTCTATCTGTTTATGAAGAAGCAAATACATTTGTCAATCGATAAATTATTTTTTTTCTTTCATTATTCCAAACTAAGTTGCTTTTATTCAAAATGATTCATTTTCATTTGCACCTGCAGCTTTTAATAGAATGCAACATTATATATACAGCGACATTTCATGTTCCCAAATAGTGACTGTCAGAGAGACTCCAGCAATAATTTAGCGCAAGCCACTGTGTGTTGAGATTAATTTTGCAGAGTCCCCTTCTCTAAAGTTCTAGCGAACCTGAGTTATGAAGATTGATTTCTTTATTAGAACTAAAGTTTAACGATGTGTGTGTGATTATTACTCATCCAAAAACAATTAATTAAAGCATCGTTTTTGCTTCAGCGAGAGGACGAAAGAGAAAAATGATAAATGGCTCTTATTTTCTCCAATACTATAAGTGCATAGATGAAATATGATGATGCAGACTAAATTTCAAAGCGAAATTTTGACAGAACTCTCTTTGAGAGTATTTTTTATTAAAGACTACAAGAATTGTAAACTGTCTTTACTAAGCGCCATCTTGACGTACAGGAAATGTTTACATTTTAAAGTGTTATAGCACTTTCAGGCATTAAACTACAATAAAATTATCATTTACTAAAATTATTTACTAAAATTATCATCATTTACTAAAATTATCATAATTTACAAATAAGTACATATTTAAGCAAAAATAATTCAATTTAAAACCCATATACATAAATAAATCTGGCCAATACATAAACTTAACGCTAGTGGCAAAAAAATAGATTTCTGAAAATCATATAAGGGTTTAACACGCACAGAGTCGAGCATGAGACGCCAAGGGAAACTGGGGGTTTGAACAGGATCGAAGTTACAATTAGGTTCTCAATGAATATAAATAAAAAGGTATTCAAAAGGTAAAACATTAAGGGGGTTATTGCAATTAATTAAAATCATTTCAATTAATTGCAATGATTGCAATTAATTAAATGAAATTAATATCCCTTTGAGAGATTCAATCATAGTCCCAGATAGTTCGTCCTTCTAAAGAGCGAGAATACAATGTAAGCACGAAATGTATTAAGAAATCTTTATATAATGACAAATGGTGTGATCACTTAATTTTCGGCAGAACTATTCAGCATTTTCATTCTCTTTCCCTCTTATTTCATATAGTCATAGGGAATTTTAAGAAAACCGGAAGTGACAACTCCAGAACCGGAAGTTGTTGTTGTTGAGACCCAGATCGTCCGACCTACCAGAAAGGTGTAAGGTAACTGTTTGGACGGCCGGAAAGCCAGAACCGGAAGTGTAAATCCTGAGTGAACCTTCCAACCCCTTTGTAATTCGATACTTAATCTATATCAGTCATTCTCTATGATCTATCCATATCAAATACTGAGGAATTATTGTTTCAATAAAAATTACTGAATCGGAAATGGAAAATAATTGGAAGAGGAAATCCTTGATGAACTCCCCCATTCGCCCCGAAATTAGATTCCAAATCTATGTAAGTCATCATTGTAAGTCTATGTAAGTTTCTATTTACAGGAGATTCTGAGAAACTCTTTCACGTAAATTTTTGATGTGAATAACATCTATGGCTGGGGTTTCTCTGGAGGAAAATTGTAGCGTTAAGGCGCTTATAGCTCGTACTTTGGACGCTTATAGCTAGCATCTAATTGATAAAAATGTAAATAATTTTTCTTGTTTTGTAGGAAATAGAATCCAGATTATGAATATATAAGAAATACTTTCAATACTTTAATATTTTGAATTGTTTTTTCGAAAAAACATTTAAAAGCAGCTCTTCGAGGGAATGTTTTATTTTTTCTAACTTTTACTCATAAGCTGTAAAAATCTGATGTGGGCAGCACATGACTTTCCCTGCAAACTTATATCCACGTTCTATTTATTTCAATTAAATGTAATTCACTTTTAATTCAAATTTCGTTCTCATTCGGTAACCGGGTTTATTTTCAAAGGTGGCGTAGGGAAAGTACGAAAAACTAAAATATCTCGAGAACGGCTAGTCCTAGTGTAATGGGGTTGGTCTTATTCTTTTCGTCGTTAAACATTACGTATTAAACGGGCATTTAATGGATATATCTAAGTATACCAAGTTCTTTAGTTTAGATTTTGAAGATTTTTGCGGGCCGTTTTGCAAAAAAAAGCAGGTTATTTTTTTCCGAATCGTACCAAAATGTAATCAGCACCAGAGTGACCTATACGTGACTCATCTACCGAATTTTGTGAAATTCGGTCCATTAGTTTTTCAGCTAGAGTGGATACAAGCTTTTGCGGTTGAAAAGTGGCGTAGGGAAAGTACGAAAAAGTAAAATATCTCGAGAACGGCTATTCCTAGTGTAATGGGGTTGGTCTTATTCTTTTCGTCGTTAAACATTACGTATTAAACGGGCATTTAATGGATATGTCTGAGTATACGTAGTTCTTTAGTTTAGATTTTGAAGATTTTTGCGGGCCGTTTTGCAAAAAAAGGCAGGTTATTTTTTTCCGAATCGTACCAAAATCTAATCAGCACCAGAGTGACCTATACGTGAGTCATCTACCGAGTTTTGTGAAATTCGGTCCATTAGTTTTTCAGCTAGAGTGGATACAAACTTTTGCGGGCCATTTCGCAAAAAAAGGCAGGTTCTTTTATTCCGAATCGTACCCAAAACTAATCAGCACCAGCCCCGCCCACAAGTGACTTACCTACCAAATTTTGTGAAATTCGGTCCATTAGTTTTTTAGTTACAGTGGATACAAAATCTGCACAGACAGACAGACACACAGACAGACAGACAGACAGACACACAGACAGACAGACAGACAGACACACAGACAGACAGACAGACACACGCACAGACGTCACGCTAAAAATGGTTTTTTCGTATTCTAGAGGTCTCGAAACGTGTAGATCCGTCGAAAACTCGAGTTGTGATTTTCGGCATGATTCCAATACTTTCCCTATACATTACCATGTATTGCAGGGAAAGTAAAAAATAGATACAAGTAGTAAACGACACAAATGTGTATCAGAAAATTTAGTATTTAAATCTCTATTTATTATTTAAAAAAGTTATTATTGTTTTCGAATAATTGTCTTGTCAAGTTGACGAAGATTGAGATTTTTTCGTTTAATGCGTTTGTAATGTTTGTACCTCAAAAACTAACTATATCTTAAGAATTAGCTTTGAATAATAAACAAGAATGTGTAGTTCTTTAAAAGCCCCATGAATGTATATAATTGGATTTTAGATCGAGATCTATTGTTCTAAAAAAGAAACTTGAAAAATTATTTGTCCGAATAAGTGTTTCTTTTTTTTTCCTTTTCATACTTTCACATGAAATATCTTCGGAAATATAAAAGTTATATATAAATAGTACTGAAAAAAAATATGTATGAGAAAATTTAGTCTCTAAATCTATATTTATTTTGAAAAAAAAAGCTCTTATAGTTTCCCTATACATCACCATGTATTGCAGGGAAAGTAAAAATACAAGCTACTTAGAAATTGATTCTGCTATGTGAAAGTCGAGTTTAGCCACATGGATAATTTCAATAATTTATTGGAAAGTTTGGTAGATTTCCAAACACTCGATTGCTTGTAAAATCAACAGAACTCCAGTATTTACGGATTGTAATAATCGTGCTGATTTTTTTTTCCGAAACGCTTAATTCGTTCGTAAAATATAGCTTCCACTCTCACGGACGCACACACATACATAAGCATGCACTCTCTGGCAGTTGGTCATCTAGAAACATGAACTTAGCCGGGGATTGGAACTGGGTCTTAGCGTAACCTTGAGGACGCCGATTAAAACTTTGAAAACCCATCAAGACACCAAGAACGTTTCGGCTCCTGATTTGTCAGATATCTTGGTACAACCTTGAACTTTAGTTAACTTAATTTATCAGTTGCAAAAGATGTGCGAAGTTTGAAGCTTTGGTGATTCCTGTGCAAGACAAAAGGTATGTTAATAATTCCAAGTTGGGTTTAGAAGTAATTTTATACTTGGTTGGGTTTGGTTAAGTAAGTAATCGGTATACACTTAACTGTAATAACGTAGTTATATTATCAGTACTGTATACAACTTATCGTTAGTTATGTATTTTGAGTTATTCTCCTTTGATTTAGTTCTTGGCCAAGTCAGACTAGATATTATGTTAAAGAACAAAAAACCCATTGTCTTTACTTTCCCTACATACAAAATATTATACTTAAAGGAGACAACAATGTGTTTGGGTCGAAAAATGAAATTCCTGTTTTCGACAGCCTTGCACGTTTTTATCATCCATGAACTCGAATCGAACGTTTTCCAAGTGATGTCTGTGTGCGTATGAGCGCGAGTTTATGGATGCGATGTCTCACCAACGAATGAATAGATCGAATCAAATAAAATTTAGTACGATATATCGCAATCGGTGATACTGTAACCCTATAGATTATCTACGTGGTCGAAGATCCAGAAGCCTCTGAATGCACGATATTTTTTTCTTCGTAAAAAAATCACTAGAATCAATCATGTAAATAATAATTTTATAAGTAATCATTCATAAGAAAATGAAGAGCACGCAATTTAGAATTTTGACATGACCCGATCTAGATATATTGCACCCTTTTCAAATACATCTATCAAATCAGTTTCATAAAGTTGAAATATTTAACATCGTTAAAAACTATTTAATATCGTTAAATTACGAGAATAAAACAATAGTTTTGCGTTTCAATGCCAACTAGTTAACCAAATTTTTCTCGGTATTTCACTGGATATTAATAATATACCAATGTCATATTGATATTGATTTTGCATGTGAGTATACATAAATTATTTTATTACTTTCCTTATATACATAATGTATAAGGAAAGTATTGTGACGGGGTCGAAAATTCGAATTCGAGTTTTCGACGGGAGAGCACGTTTCAAGCACCCCTGATCACGAATCAAACATTTTAGAAGTGATGTCTGTGTGTGTGTGTGTGTCAGTGAGCCTGTGGAGACTATAACTGACGAACGAATGGACCGATTCGAACCAAATTTGGTACAAAAATCACAATCCGTAAACACTGGAAGCCTATTGTTTTTATACGTAATCGAATGTTCAGAACCCCCCTAAATTTTCGAATGAAATTTTGAAAAAATCGTCAAAAAATCAAAACCGCTAATAAAGTTACACAAATAGACATTTCTTATGTAATTTTTCATTAGAAAACGATTGGCATAAATTTTAGAACGCTAACATGAACCGTTCTCGAGATATTGTACATTTTTAAAAAAATTATGAAAAAGTCATATAAAAAAAAATTCCTATTGAGAAACATGTTCACTTTTCATATGTAATACCTTGCGATAAATTGAGTGACATCATTCTCGTGGATCTAGCTCGTTCCATTCATGAAAAAATATACTTTGAATAATACTTTTGTATTTGAACGCCAATAGTCATTTATCAGCTGTAAGAATAACTTTTTTCTTAGTGCATAATGCTTGGCGAGATTTCGGCGACGAATTTGGCGGAATGTCGCCAACTTGGCGACTTTTTTGAAATGTTGCCAAATTAATGAAAATCTCGCCAAATGGATAAAAATGATGCTAAATCAATGAAAATGACGACTAATTGTCGAAAATTCAATATCTTGAAAAGAATATTAGTATCTACTATAAGAAAAACCTATTTTTTTACTGTAAAAGTAGTAAATTCATTACATTATATAAGGAAAGTCATGTGTTGCCCACATCAGATTGGTTTACTTTTAAAATTAAAGACAACCAAAATAGGTTTAAAAAAGTCATTTAATAAAACCCCTTTCCTCGACACACATACATTTACAAAGTTAAAGCGCTGTTGGACGTCACCATGCCCTTCATCTGTGGCAAATTCGCCACTGCTGAATTCACCACTGATGAAGGGCATGGTGATACTCGACAGCGCTTTGGCTTTGTAAATGTATGTGCTTCGAGGAAAGGAGTTTTTATTAAATGACTATTTTAAACCTATTTTAGTTGTCTTTAATTTTAAAAGTTTATTAAAGTCTACGCGTATCCATTATATTTATAATTTAGTTTACCTAACTAACCAAGTTATACATTTTCATTATGTGTTACAACTATTTTAACGTAGGTATATATGAGAGTGAAAATAAATAATTTCTAAACATATTAAAATCGATATTGTCAGGATGTCACGTACTGCCCCCATCTGAATTTCCACAGACAATTATACAGGAATTATAGGAAAATCCTTAAGCATTCTAATAAATTTGTAAGGAAAAGTCCATGAGTGTATTCTTAAGCTCTAAGTATAGTAACGTGTCCGGGTCCCATTGAATAAAAGTGAGTGAAGCATCCCTGACGGAGAATTTAAGATAACATTCTCGACAACAAAGCGAGATGAACGAGAAAGGTCAATTAAGGTTATAAAGCATTGTCTAATAAGTAGAAATCGACAGACGGCATTTATTTGACACAATATACTTACTGGAGAATTGTTGTTTTATTCAGAAATGATGCAATAAGCAACACTTACATTACCACAAGTATAATGTCTGTTTCAAATGCCCTCCATAAGAGGGAATGCGCATTTGAATTCTACACAGAATATGACTTATTATAGTCACTTCAGCAATCATTGCAGGTGTCACCATGTTAGAGGCTTTTCATGATACAACTTTTTAACAGGTATTTATTGCCTTCCATATGCGCGTTTAGTTTGTTCCTGGTGTCGATTCCTATGTATTCAACAATGTTTTACAACATTGTATCGTCCACCTGTAATCGATCCGTCGAGATCGTCCGTCGTTATCTCCCAACCTGGAATCTAACCCTGGATATTCGAGCTGGCCAGCCGACGTTCTACCATTGAGCTACTGGAACGAAATTGCAAGTCCTTATTGTCGAAGTGGACTTTGCATATTTCTACTTTACCATCCCATACGGTATACTGTCCTGCACACTTCGTGTTTAGTGAGCCACCTAACCTCATTCCTAGTTCAGGTTATACCAGGTATCCCATAAATTCGTAAATATTTTTAAAAATCATAAAAATTGAAGAAATTATGAAGAAGGTATATTTGAATGCGGTTTGAGACAGACATGTTCTAATAAAGGGAGATGTTTTTGATAGGAAAAAAAATAGTTCAAAGTTTCGTCGATAGATGCGCTGTGCGCATTCAAATTACAAAATTCCGTGAAAAAGAAACTGCTTTTATTCGCATTTAAGCAAATATTTACAAGTATATCAGAACAGTAATTGCTCTATGTGTCCTTCGACACAAGAAATCGCACTTTACAAGCGAGTGAGAACACCGATAACTGAAACATGTAGCATATCTGGATGGATGCCGGAGATTTCGTGGCGAATGTCATTCTTTAATCCCGCTAAAGAAGAAGGGCTACTGTGGTACACTCTCTTGACTTTAACCCCAGAGCTAAAAATTAACTGGCGTCAAACCGGGTGAGTGAGAGTGCCACTCAATCTTATAGTTACGGCTGATTAGTCGTTCATCACCAAACGTGCTAGTCAGGAACTGCTGCACTGGAGATGCGATATGAGGAGGTGCCCGTCTTACATGAATGTCACTGTGCGAAGACTATTACGTTCCAATAAGCGCGGTATCCCTTTTTCCTGTAGCATTTGTAAGTACAGTTTTCCATTAACTGATCATACAGCCTTCTTTTGCTCACGGCTTTTTCACGAAGAAAAAAGGACCACCATAATGGATGCAGTGAAGCCACACGAATGAAAAACATACGTCTGCGCCAGTAATGGTAAAAGTGAGATATGAGCTGTTTGTTTTACACCCTGCATTTCATAGGACACTGATTTGCATATTTCCTGTGATTGGAATGAATGCAGCGCCCCCTATCTCACGAAAATTTGAACTATTTTTTCATCAAAAAATATCCCCCTTCATGCGAATATATTTTTCGAAAAAACGCATTCAAATATACCAATTCGTTCAATTTTTATGCATTTTTAAAGTATTTACGAATATATGGGACACCTAGCATATAAATTGATGAACTGTTGCCTTTCTGTTGGACTGTTTAAGTCTACCAACTCTCCTCTGAGCTCAAACATCAACTAAAATCAGAAGCCCTGCACTTTGGCTCAATCTGCAAACTATAGCAACAGCTGCTCTCGACTAATTCACGTGAAGCTATTTCATGAATTGACTATTTGTACGTGACGTACTACCGGCAAATCAACTTCCGGTTGGACAAAAAGACCTCTTAGCCGTCGCATTGGAGTATGTTTTTCTTGCTGTTCTTTTGAGCTTCTACGAAGCGAATTTGGATCTATATCCAAACCTTTTGCACGCAATTTCTCTATATACCTTTCTCGAAGACGTACATTCGTATTTTTGTCGCATTTATCAACGATATGATGACAGGATCCATTCCCACATTGGCGTTTTCCGTCCAAGGTGGCGACGTAAACAACATTATTGTGTAAGGCGCCTATATAGAGAGTTGGAGTATCCGGCATTTTATATCATACTTGCCCGTTTCCTTTATTGCGCAGTGACTCGATATCGAGCATTATGGTTTAAATTCCCAATAAAATGGGAAGTTGTTAGGCCATGAATTGCTTTAATAATTCCCAAAAAGAGATGTGAATGCTTAGATTCTTGAATGAACAGGAAAGAAAAAGGGAAATGGATAAATTACTGAAGAGATTAATGTAAGATTACAGTTATTTGCCGCAGTCAGCAATAAAGGCGCAAAAACAGGTGCGTCCCATTGTGCGCTCCGATATGACCGGCTCTGGTTCTCACTCCTCCTTGCCATGCCCTTTCTTATTATGTGATAGGACATAGCGACCATAGTTCAACCTATAATATTAGAGCTCTCACATCAGTGCTTCGAGTGTTCGCTATCATTACCTGGTCAAGTTCACGTATTTTACTTATTATTTTTAACATTGCATTTCGTTAGTTTTTACATCCTTCCCACGTTCCTTTCTTATTTTAACCGATTCAGCGAATTATATTAGCAATATCTGAAGGATAACTATTTTGTATAAAATGGTGGTCAAAGTAATTTTAACAATCTGCGTTTGTTAACTTGAGAGTTACATCATTGCATTCTAGGAACAACTCCATGATTTATACTAGATAAGTTTCTAGTGCAGAAGATAATTTTACATAGACTATTTTAAAGATGTACAAACTACAAACTGTCAAGGAGCTTACCTGGCAAAAGCCCAGACGTTTAGCACACTGAGCTTCAGAATCAACTACACGGGTTTAAATATGGGTTTTAATTCGGAAGTTCCGACTATACGGGTTATTTGAAAAAGACTGATTAGCATGGTCGCCAATAAGGAAAGGCAAGAAGTACATTTGTACTCCATTGGATGTTCAATATCACAAAGGTGGGCTTTAAGCTAGTCGATGTTGTACATCTTATCCTTAAGTTTGCCCCGTCAGCGCTTGTCCTGCCCTGGGAAAAGTTCTATAGGCGCACATGTTGATCAGGCATTGAATTTTTAACATTTAATAAGCCGTTAGTGAGTGTTTTTTGAACATATACAAAGCACATACTTCCAACTTTTTAATTAGAAGTATGTGTTTTAAACATATGCTTCCAATGGAAAAAATCTGATGTGGGCAGCACATGACTTTCCCTGCAGACTTATATTCACGTTCCATTTATTTAAATTAAATTTAATTAATTTTTAATTCAATTTTCGTTCTCATTTGAAAACTGGACTTATTTTCAAAAATGGTGTAGGAAAAATACGAAAAACTAAAATATCTCTAGAACGGCTAGTCCTAGTGTAATGGGGTTGGTCTTATTCTTTTCTTCGCTAAAAATTACGTATTAAACAAGCATTTAATGGCCATATTTGAGCATACGTAGTTCTGAAGTTTAGATTTTGATGATTTTAGCGAGCCATTTTGCAAAAAAAGGTAGGTTATTTTTTTTTCGAATTATACCAAAATCTAATCAGCACCAGGGTGGCCTACAAGCGACTTATCTACCAAATTTTGTGAAATTCGGTCTATTAGTTTTTCAGTTAGAGTGGATACAAGCTTTTACGGGCCATTTCGCAAAAAAAGGCGGGTTCTTTTAACCCTAGTCATACCCAAACCTAATCAGCACCAGATTCGTGCACAAGTGACTTACCTACCAAATTTTATGAAATTCGGTCAATTAGTTTTTTAGTTAGAGTGGATACAAAATCTGCACAGACAGACAGACACACACACACAGACGTCACGCTAAAAATAGTTTTTTCGTATTCTAAAGGTCTCGAAACGTGTAGATCCGTCGAAAACTCGAGTTGCGATTTTCGACATGATTCCAATACTTTCCCTATACATTACCATGTATTGCAGGGAAAGTAAAAATTGTTGAGTCGTAAGAAGAGTTTATAATATTTTATAAACTGGGATAGGTGTTTGCATAAAAATAGAAAATCTACTGCCCATTTAGAGCAAAATGTTCAATAACTCGAAACATGTTCATAAACTTTAATAGTTAGCTAGTTTGGTATCTATACCTATACAATCAGAACGTGGGGGATAAAGCAAAATTCCTGACTTATACCACACTGTAAAACATTTGCAAGCATTCTAAGGGAATCAGTTGTCAGTAATAGGGAATAATGTTCCTTATAGTTTTGGATAATATAGGGAGACCAGGTCGAGGCGACGATGTTAACGAATGTAACTTTTTTTTAATTCGTAAAACTTATGATACATATTTTTTGCAACATAAATAAACAATACAAAAACATGTTTTAACATATTGTCAAAAAAAATCATCTTGCCCCAGTGCTGGGGCAAGATGACAACTCGTAAATGTTGACCTAAAAAGACTTTTGAAGCATTTAAGGGGACAGTGGAAGTTGAAATTTTTTTTATTTATTTATTGACTTAGAAACATGAAAATTTGTATAAATATTCCTCTTAACATTACTATATAAAATACCATTAATTTTTTTTCAATTTTATTATAATTTTGTATTAATTTTTAATTTAATTTTCTTTTTAACGGAAATTTGAAAATGTTCCTTGCGTGCTATTTGTTCACATTTCTGATTAATTTTACGTTATGATCACTCAAAAACACATTATGAACGAATTTGGGTATTCATTTTTAAATCCCTTAGAAAGTTCATTTTTTAAAACTATTTTTCTACATTAATACTTAATTTGCATCATTTAATTAATTTATTCTTATTCACTTTCAATTACCTTAATAAAGTTCAATTTTAAAATGCATACCCAGTTTCATTATAAAATGTGAAAGGTTTCTTCTTGCCGAATTTCATGCATCTCAAATAAAAATTAAGACGCATGGAGCATTTTAAAAATGTAAAACCTTTGAAAATTCCGTTTTGAAAAAAATGCATTCAACCTTTTTCTTACGGGTGGGACAGCGTCCATCCCAAACGAAGAACCTCCCAAAAGGATAGGTATTTGACATACACTATCCCAAACAGTTAGACCCCCTTTGCAGGCATTGGCGTCCATGGAAATCGCCGACAGAAACATTGCACCTGCACCCGTAAGCAAAAGGTTAAACGTGTAAAATAATGTTATATATTAAAAAAATTAACTTTCTTTAGTCGATTATTGCTCATTTCAACGTCCACCGTCCCCTTAAAGAACGTGCAAGACACTAATACAGTTTAAAAGTGTACAATCATTAATGAATTATGTTATTTACAAAAGTCACAGATGAATTTCCTCCCTTCGTATCCAGTACAGTTTTCATGCCACCAAGCTACGCATTGAGAGCAAGCACAGTATCCAGTCTTCGTAGGGTGGATCAATATAAAGTTCATCACAAGCTGGGCAGTTAGTTAATATCCTTGCTCTTTTGATCTGCACTTACCTCGAAACGCTATTGTTTAGCAATTTTCTTCTTATTTCTCTATGTATTCTTTTTTACTTTCCCTGCAATACATGGTAATGTATAGGGAAAGTATTGGAATCATGCCGAAAATCACAACTCGAGTTTTCGACGGATCTACACGTTTCGAGACCTCTAGAATACGAAAAAACCATTTTTAGCGTGACGTCTGTGTGTGTGTCTGTGTGTCTGTCTGTCTGTGTGTGTGTCTGTCTGTCTGTGCAGATTTTGTATCCACTGTAACTAAAAAACTAATGGACCGAATTTCACAAAATTTTGTAGGTAATTTACTTGTGGGCGGGGCTGGTGCTGATTAGTTTTGGGTACGATTCGGAAGAAAAGAACCCGCCTTTTTTGTGAAATGGCCCGCAAAAGCTTGTATCCACTGTAGCTGAAGAACTAATGGACCGGATTTCACAAAATTCGGTAGATGAGTCACGTATAGGTCACCCTGGTGCTGATTAGATTTTGGTACGATTCAGAAAAAAGTAACCTGCCTTTTTTTGCAAAATGGCCCGCAAAAATTGCCAAAATCTAAAATAAATAACTGGGTATACTCAAATATATCCATTAAATGCTGATTTAATACGTAATTTTTAACGACGAAAAGAATAAGACCAACCCCATTACACTAGGACTAGCCGTTCTCGAGATATTTTAGTTTTTCGTACTTTCCCTACGTCACCTTTGAAAATAAGCCCGGTTGCCGAATGAGAACGAAAATTGAATTAAAAGTGAAATAAATTTAATTAAAATAAAGAGAACGTTAATATAAGTCTGCAGGGAAAGTCATGTGCTGCTCACATCAGATTTTTTCCATTTCATCCTTTGAATTTTGTTTCTCAAGTAACAAATTTCTTATTAATGAACTTGTTAAAACATTGTTTGATGTTTTTCTTCTCTTTTTTGTCGATCTTTTAACTTGTAATGGTTTAAAGTTAAATATTGATGGAAGAGGGGAGCATCTTGTGTGTGTGTGTGTATGTGTGATCCCGAAATTCGTTCACAGCTGGGATTATCTACACTTTCAGTATTGCTATCATTAGCACCTAAAGAAATAGGAGTGCTTTTTTTGTGAAAGATGACGAACTTCGTCATCTTGCCCCGAATGACTAAAAGAAACAACGTGGCTAGTATACAGTAAACTATGCATCAGATTAAAACTATGATAGATTAGCTGAGTATTTAATACTATAAAGTGTAACCATAAATTATATCAGAATTTTATGACTTACATTTAAGTAGCTCAAGCTTATTTAGTATAAGTCGAAAATAGTTTCACGGCCCTTAATAAAGTTTGACTGAGAATATAAATCGTACGTGTAGCAAGAATGGGGCCTTCCGCAAGCGATTAATTGTTCTGCTACAGGGGATTGTATCTATGCTTGACAAATGCTGCCACCTAATAATAAAGTCGTTAAAACTGTTATTCGTCATCTTGCCCAGCTCGTCATCTTACCCCGGTCTCCCCTGCATATATATATATATATATGTATAAGTACAAAAATAACGCTTCAGCAGACTATATATTAGCTGAATATTTCAGAAATGAAGATGGAATTTTCATAAAGGCCTGTAATTGTGACTTTTCTTATCGGTTTGCCGAAATTATCAGCAAAGTAGCTGAAAATAATGAGAAAAGGTTGTAAAATGTTTTACATTGGAAAAACGCCGCTCTTACCAAGTAATTTTCAAAAGAATTTAAGAACCCTCCACACATAAAAAAAATGTTTGGTGTGCTTATTTTTGCTATACAAACCGCTATTCAGTGGATATGCCGACTCCAAAAATGTAAGGGGGGGGGGGGCTACATAAAAATTCATATTCTGTATTTTTGTTAATACGTCGCACAACTTTGAAAGTGTTTTAGTATAATATTTATGATTTAAAACATATTTTTCAATTGATAGTATATGTCTCTTGCACGTTAGTACTAGAGATATACTTTCAATTATTAAGTCGCTAGTGCTAGTTAGTGAAGCAAATTTCACAAGTTTTGTCTTACAAGCAGCAATTTGATTTATTGTAGCTAGAGCGCTGGTTAATGCTAGTCCTGGCACAAAATACTACTTATTTTAGTTAGTGTTACTGTATAATTCAAAAGCTGTGCTAGTTAGTTCTATTACAGTTAGAAATGTTAGTGCTTGCTTAGTGTTAGTTATATCTAGTATTACACTAGGACTAGTTAGTTCTATTACACTTGAGCTGGTTAGTTCAAGTTAGTGCTATTACACTAGGGCTAGTTAGTCCTAGTTAGTGTTAATTAGTGCTAGCACTGATGCTACTTAGTGCTAGGAACATACTTCAAAAGTTGTAAGACTGATCATTCTTTTCAAACACCATGCATACAGATGTCTGAGTTATTCAAAATTCACTTTAAATAGTAGATTCCTATTAAATTATCCTTCGTGTCCATTAAACAACCGTAGTGCTCCGAAACAAAACAATTCATTTTACATCGGGAATCATACTGTGTTCTTTATTTCAAAAACTAACTTTAATGAAATTGCTTGCAGTTTAATTTGTTCAGACTGCGAAACATTTTTCCGCAATAAATTCTAAACTGATGAATGAAACTCAAATAAAAAGAAACTCATTCTAGGTGAGAAATCGCGTTTATTTGATTTTGATTATTGATTAAGTTGAAAACTCCATTTGACAACGGAAATCTGTTTCGTATCCAATCGAATTACCCTAAATTGCTCTTTTTGCTTCCGATACAAATCTGTTCTATTTCATAAACAATTGAAATGTTTCACAAAACTTATTCTTTTTTTTTCGGTTTGTTTTTCAATAGAAGTAGAAATGAAGTTTGAAAGGGAAAAGAAATTCGATGAAAAGAACTCTGGTTTTTTAATCCTACTCACACAGGTTTCTCGCTACCAATACATGTTTCTCCCTGCACATTAAGAATTTTAAATATCGGGGAGAAATAATTTTATAAACTCCAGCGTTCTTATCAATCGATCTCACTGAAAATCGAGATTTTTGTCGTTACTTATTTAATTGTAGTATTTAAGTCTCTCAAAGAGAGAGAACCAAACTCAACGATGTATGTTTCTTAACACTGATAACAGAAGTCAATCAAAAATTGATGCGTTGAGTTTCTGCTCCGTAGTCAATACCAAGCGTGCAAAATTTCAGCATTCTTGGTCACAGAAGAGTAATTTGGGAATTTCTGGAAGAACTGTCTTCCCCCGTCGGAGAAATCGAAAATCTGGTTCCATTAGACTTTGAAATCCTAAATTATCTCTACCCCCGGAGAAGGGGAAAATAGAAATTGCGTTTCCTTTAGAATCTGGTCTGTGGTCGATACTGTAAGTACGCAAAGAATCATCCTTCTAGGTCTCGTATTGGCTTCTAAAGGGTTCGAAAAGCTCCCATTTATACTGATCCATGGAGGAGAAATTTAAATTATAGCTCCGTTAAAATCTGTCAAGTTGTCGATATAGTAATTGTGCAAAAATTTAGCCTCCTATGTCATTGGCGGGGAGGGGTTGGAAGATCTCAAGAGACACAAACACTTTAAGCAATTATTATGCAGATCCTTGCTAAATTTCATGACAATCCCTCCAATATTGGCTAAATAGTTTCATTACAATATTATGCCACTATTGGTGATACATTAGATATATTTCCAATGAAACACCAATACTGACGTAATTTTGTCCCAATATTTAAGCCAATATTGTGCCAATTTCGTTAAAATGGCCACTTTTTCATATTTGTTCAATATTTCCAATATTAGCTGCCAGTATTTGTTTAATATTGGGTTACTACTAGGGAATATAAGAAAAATAAAATTCAAAGTATGTACAACAAGTTAATTTTAAAAGCATTAGCAAATGAACAAAAAATATCAAGATCATCAGGAAAACTGATGTGAAGTTTATAAAAGTTATTAATTACTTAAATTCCTTTCAGCGAATAATATAATTAATACAGTCAATTTCTCATGACTTCAAATGCAATAATTCTGCACAAATCCTATAATTTTATCCAACTGCTAAACACGCGTCCCTAACAACTTCCACCCGCAAAACTCAACAAATCGAATGGCAGATTCCGATAATGACTTGCAAGGAACCCAATATGCCGTTTCGGTCATTCACGTGATGTAACACACATAAAATCATGCGAATTGAATTACAAAGGTCATGAGAGATGACATAGTATGTGATTTTGCTAGATGTTTCACATCAAACGTTGAACATCGTAAAATGATTTTACAAGCTATCATAAAAAAGTACACATTATACTGCAATGGCCACTCAAACGGCTACTGAAAACCCTTGGGTCTGTCAAGTGGTCTGGGTCTTCAACATTATACTACAAAGACTATGGCAAATAATTGCTCGAAAAGTACAACAGTCAATTGCTTAACTTGTGAAACAACATACATTTAATCTGCACGCCGGAACCTACCGATTGCGAATTTGAAATACAAATTTTCTATTCTCTTACTTAGTATTGTTATTAAGTATTGTTTTTATATTTCCAAATTAGATATTTTGACAAATAAGCTCGTTTTAAGGCATTAACCAAATATTTTTGAAAATGCTCTTATGTATATGGGCGCATATGCATATGTCTATAACATGCGAATACTTTGATTCAGAAATCATAAGGCAGTATTAAATGCCTTGAGCTGTAGATGTTTTTAGCTCAACGCTATGATGCTCGCCTAACATGCTTTAGCACCGGGATCAAAACCCTCCACTGCCATGTTGGGGATTTCATCCTCTAGCTACATTGATAACTTTGGACAAGCACAAAGCATCCTTCGCTCTATTATTTTCAGTTATTCCGTTTTCTGATAACTATACAGGTTGATTAAAAAAAATATGGGCCAAACTTTACGAGGTGGTAGTATACACCAAACCAAACATTTTTCGTCATAGTTTACCGGGTCGGAAATGAAATGTGAAGGCTTTACACGGCGCTTACTCGTTGAAAAGCGGCCGAACTTAACGTCATTCTGGTTGTTATTTTCTGAAGAAGAAAATCACATACACGTGATTTTATCTGGGGAAGAAGAAGAAGAACCCTTATGCAAATATTTTAACACGGAATATACGGCCTTATCAATTTTCAGCAGTTATTCACAGCTCCAACTTTCGAAACGATGAGGAATTTCCAAATAGAAAAAAAGCCCATATGCATTTCATCTATGGAGCTGCAAATGAATAGCAGAGGGTCACAATGACTGTATGGAGAGCGTTTCCCCTATACGCTGTTGCCCAATCGGAACTTCTGGAATCACTTTTCCAGGCCAATAGATTGGACGGGGGGATTCCATAGCTTGCCCTCCAAAATCGCCCAATTTGTCGTGCCTTGACTTTTTTTTATGGGGATATCTCAAGAGTCTCGTATATGACACTCTCTTTGAATCTGAATAGAAACTCGTCGATAGAATTTCGGCCGCTGCTGCCGAAGTGCGCGACATGCCTGGTCTGTTTGAGAGAGTTATCCATTCCCTCTATCGCCGCTGTTAGACTTGCATTCAAGTTGGGGGTCGGTCTTTTGAGCCATTACTGTAATTATTGTTTATTAAATGTCATTTTATAACTTCTAAGTCATTTTTTGTGTTTTCGCCACTTCATCGGTTTCACCATTAAGCGCCCACTGGAGCCTTTACTTTTCATTTACTACCCGGTAAACTATAACGAAAAATGCTTGGATTGGTGTGTGCTGCCACCTCGTAAAGTTTTGCCCATCGTGTTTGAATCGCCCTGTATATGCATTATAAAAATTCACTTTCTGTACTCCCCATGAAATAGCGTCAAGAAGGGAAAAGATTCAAACTCTTTCATCCTTCCTTCGTCATCCACGTGATTGGCAATACAATTCACCGCAAACTCGCTTCATTTCGACCTCATGACCATTCCTTCCCTTTATTTTATGTCTCGCACGGCCTTATCTGTGACTTAACAATAACTTCATTCTTTAATCAATAACTCATCGGAGGTTAACTACTGTAGCGAACTCTTATAAAGTAGTATTAAATGCCTTAAGCTGTCGACGTCTTTAGCTCAACGCTTTGATGTTGTTCTACGCTGCTTTGGCTACGGAATCAAACCCGGCACTGCCATGTTGATTATTTCGCCTTCTCTCTACAAACGAATTCCAGTCTGCTATAAATATTTTGTCACTTTTCAATAAATAAAGAACTATAATGAGATAGAAATGTTAGTATTTTACATAATTAGAACTAGAATAATTCCAATAAGGATTTTAAATTATTATTTGATAGAAACAATGATAATTTGCAGAACAATAGTAGTGGTATATATTGTACGGAGAGGGGGAGAGTAATAATTTTGGCGACGCTAATTTTCGTCTTCCCTAAGCTGCTTCCAACTTGAAATAATGAACTTTTTCAGATTTATAAAAAAATTAGAAGAATAACGTGTGGTTAAAAAAATACATACTTTCCCAAGCTAATAGTAATTTTGATACAAATGGACTTAAATAATATATGGAATATTATGCATAAGCAGTGACGTAACTAGGAATTTCAGTCTGTTATGCAACATATGTAAGTGGTCCCTCCAAAATTCTAGTTTTGTCCAAAACTATAATTTGGGGGTTATTTTTTTTCATTATGGACCCCCAAAAATAGCATGTGAGAAAATTTATTAAAAAATCATAACTCTCTAACAGCTGCTTGAGTAAATCCTATCAATTTTACGAATACGGTGTGATTTAGCCTTGAGAATCAGTACCTCTTATCAAAAGTGGGTTATCAAAGTTCTGTTATCAAAAGCGCTTTTGAAGTCAATTTGGTACAAAGTTTTATAAGAAGACTAGTTATTATGTACGTTATATTTATATTTATGTTTAGAAGACATTACTCAGAGTCTCATGATGCATTTGATTTTACTGTACGAACAGAGATGCTGGAATAATTTGTACATCACGTCTACTGTACATCACTATTTCGCTATGAAAAAAGTAAAATCGATGAATTATGTAGGGAAATTCATATACTGCCTACATAATATTTTTAATTTTTTAATCTTTCGGTTATAGTTAAGTTCAGCAGAAAGTTGAAGCAAATTAACTGACAATTTTTTTTTCACAGACAACTTGCCAGTCCTGAGGGAAGGATAAATAAATGGTGCTTCTGTTAAAAGAAATAGAACACCCTCAGGATAAACGCTGTCCTGACGCTTTACGGTCGTTTTGTGCTCCTAGGGCTAAATTAATTTTCCTCAGTCATGAATATTCCGAATATCTCACTTCTCATTAGCAGCATCTAATTGTTCACAGGAGGTTTAAGAGAGTTTGAGTTAACTAATTGTAATTCTATTTAGAACGTTTCTGCAACGCACATGTTCTCCTAAATATGTAAAGTTGCTGACGAGTAGATAAATGAGTGCTAGCCATATGCACAACAACTTTCAAACAAAAAGTTCCAAATTTGAACGAAGTTTATAAGATATTTCAACAGTTAAAGTAATAGAACTATAGTAATTTTTCTATTTATTATTAACACTATAATGACCCAGGTCTAACTGTCTATCTAACGGTCTAACTGTCTATCTGTCTGTTCGAAACGCTTGGCAAAAGATTGGCAACATTAGCGATAAATTTAGCGACATTTAAATATCGCCAAATTAATTAAATTGTTGCCAAATTGGTGAAAAGGTTTCTAAATTAATACATGGTTTCTAAATTCTAAATTAATACCGGTGTTAAATTAACAAAAATGAGGCCAATATTATAAAATTTTAAATCAAAACATAAGTAAGATTTTGATTTTAAATTTTGGGAATGAATTTCAATTCAAACCAGTTACCAAACAGATGGTATACTATTGATGTGTCGATAAGATATGTCTGTCTGTCCATCTGTCCCACTTGGCGTCAAATTTGGCGACCTTGTCGACAAACTTGACAACGAAAATAACGCAAAATTTACAATACATCGCCGAATCGACGAAAATTTTGTTAAATTGTTGGAGATAGATAGTTTCGTAGTCGTAAATAAAAATATTACTATTAATTGGAGAAGTGTATGACTGTAGATATTAGGAACGCAGATACTTTAGACGGGCGAAATGGTGGAAATCTTTTGCAACATTATGGGCGGCAGAGGAGAGGCTTTTACAACTTTACTCGTCTTGTGACAATCTTCTCCTTCAAGTTTTAAGGAGCAGATAAATAATGAGCGGATGAAATTCAACTATTTTCCAATTGTCATGTCGCGCCATGAGCCTTTTCGTGTTTTTCGAAGAGAGAAACATCTTTTTTCCTTCCGTGCCTGTGCTGTGTTTTTCGCTAGGACTCGTTCGAATTGATTTCGCACTGAAAACCGAGTTTCGTCGAGAATTCGTTGAGATGTCTAGGATTTGTGTCTGGGCTGTGGTGCGTGACGTGTGTTCGGAGAGAATCAGCTGTTGCGAAGGAGCGCTTGCCTGTCCAATCAGGAAACGGCGCAAGGAGAAATGTTTGGCGTGGGCCTCGAGAGACCCACAGCAGTGGAGCTGGAGAATTCGATGGAGAAGCATCGTGAAAATTTGTCTAAAGAATAGACAAAGGGTTTTGGCCAAAATGGCTAAGCTGGCGGAGATGGGCTATTGTTTCTAATTGAAACCGCCCAGCCTTTCTGGAGCAGAATGGAGAAGAACCTGGAAGTTTCGATAATTCCTCTGAAAATTTTCTAAATTTATTTTTCTTTATTCCAGGAAAATCTGACATAGAGTTCCGGTGACTTCGGAATAGTTCTGTCCGCGGTGGTTCTGGCGGCATGACTTGTTGAGAGAGATGTCAGTAATCCATTTTGGGAACTTTTTGATTTGGCCTCAGACCGTGTTTTCCTGTAAGGAACTTTGTCTGCAGTTTATTAATTTAATCGGAGCTCAGGTAAAATTTCATTTTTCGGAACAAGAAGTTCCGCTGTCCCACAGGCATGGAGAGAATATTTATCTTGTTATAATAAGCACAGAATTAAAAGTACATTTGATTGATTTAATTTAATGATTAAGAAATATATGCATATTGAGTAAATTTAAATGTTGATTGAAGTATTTTATGTGAAGAGCATTAATTAAGAATGTTATATTTGATAAGTGAAGCTCTGAATATTAATTTGAGAAGATAGATATACATATATATTCATTAAAATAAAGTAATTTTTGTTTGATAAATGAGCCTGTTTCTTTTGCATTTCTTTCATGTTTTACTCACTGTATATCATTTAGGATTTAATTCTCCTAAACTGGGAAGTTTTACAAAAACCGAACCTGGAGTATATTTTGGTATTTTTGTTGAAGTAAAAAATGTTAATTACAGTTCTTTTTGGTTTGCTAAATTTACGATCACGGATTTGTGTGTAGTGGAATCAGTACATGCAGTTTGATTCTGAAACCGCTACCACACAATAAAGGCAGGTGAAAATATAAAACTATATTTTTACATTTCGATACCATTTATCTTCCGTCGGTTTTTATATTAATATTAATGATGTTTTTTTGCGTTTCGACGAAACATCCTAATGCATTAACATTCTTAAAAGAACTCGGTAGGCAGAAATGACATTCCTCCCCATTAGTCAAGTGATACATGCAGTAAATACAAAATGTTATTTGTTGGAACAGTGTATATAAAATGTTAAATTGTAAACTCGAGATAAAGAAAAGAAAATTCGGTATACACTTGTTTTGGCCTCGGAGTTTTACAATTAGTTTCAAGCATGTATCCGAAACTTATACGGAACATTCTTGATGTAAGCAGCATATTGCTTTACCTACAAGCTGCGGTTTAAACAACCATTTGTTAATTAAATCATCGATTTAAACAACCATCAGTTAAATAAATCAGCGATTTAAACAACCATTAATCGATTTGAACAACCATTCAACGATTTAAACACCCGTTCTCAGTGTAAAAAATCTGATGTGGGCAACACATGACTTTCCTTATATAATGTAATGAATTTACTACTTTTACAATAAAAAAAATAGGTTTTTCTTATAGTAGATACTAATATTCTTTCCAAGATATTGAATTTTCGACAATTAGTCGTCATTTTCATTGATTTAGTGTCATTTTTATCCATTCGGCGAGATTTTCGTTAATTTAGCAACATTTCAAAAAGTCGCCAAGTTGGCGACATTCCGCCAAATTTGTCGCAAAAATCTCGCCAAGCGTTATGGACGACGAAATAAGTTATTCTTACAGCAGATAAATGACTATTGGCGTTCAAATACACAAGTATTACTCAAAGTATATTTTTTCATGAATGGAACGAGCTAGATCCACGAGAATGATGTCACCCAAGTTATCGCATGGTATTACATATGAAAAGTGAACATGTTTCTCAATAGGAAATATTTTTTTTTATTTTATATGACTTTTTGAAATTTTTTTTTAAAAATGTGCAATATCTCGAGAACGGTTCATGTTAGCGTTCTAAAATTTATGTCAATTGTTTTCTAGTGAAAAATTACATAAGAAATGTCTATCTGCGTAACTTTATTAGTGGTTTTGATTTTTTGACGATTTTTTCAAAATTTCATTCGAAAATTTAGGGGGGTTCTGAACATTCGATAGCACATAAAAACAATAGGCTTCCAGTGTTTACGGATTGTGATTTTTGTACCACATTTGGTTCGAATCGATCCATTCGTTCGTCAGTTATCGTCTCCACAGTCTCACTGACACACACACACACAGAGACATCACTTCAAAATTGTTTGATTCGTGATCAGGGATGCTTGAAACGTGCTCTCCCGTCGAAAACTCGAATTCGAATTTTCGACCCCGTCACAATACTTTCCTTATACATTATGTATATAAGGAAAGTAATAACCGTTCATCGATTTAAACAACCATTCATCGATTTAAATAAGCGTTCATCGATTTAAGCAACCATTCAGCGATTCAAGCAGCCGTTAATTATAGACGAGTAAAGGAAAGACCTATCTCCATTCCTAACAAAGCAAATCATTATTTGTCTGAATTTTCTGAGCCCTTTTACTCAAAAACTGCACTAGGTAGGAAGATGATAATTTGTACAAATACGTAAAAGTGCACACAGATGTACAGAATCATAATTTCAATAATTAAAACGAACTGTAACACGGTCAAACGCAGATATTTTAACAGCACATTCTCACTAAGCGTCCTACAATTAACAAGTACACAACTTTTAAACAGCTAATCACTTCCATGCGTTGTGATTTAAACGTGATCCTGTATATTAAATACGTTTTCGCGATTTAAATGTGTTACTTTTATTTTATTTCATTTCCTGCATTTCTTTAATGTAATATTAAAATTCTAAAAATTTATTTGCTATTTTGTATTAGGATTCTGAAATATTAAAATTATTTTTTTTATACTTTTATAATTTCTTAATTATTTGTTAAATTAAGTTTTAATGTGAAATCTTTCACAGCTCGCATACTTCATATGCGCTATAGTCCATTCTGCTTCTTGCTAGTTTAAAACGGCTTCAAATACAATAAAACAGTAAATAAATGCTCAACTTATTAGCAAACAAGATCATATTCGCAATTCATTGTCAATCGTATTATTTGTATTTTGAACAACGAGCAATCGCATATACCATCTTAGGCAAGAACTAGAAAATCCTAAATAAATAAGAAAATAGTTTATTTTCCCCCTCTGGTTATAATTCATTTGTCCCAATCTATTCCATTAATATTAATGGAATAAAAAATAGATCGATGTTTCTATGCACCAATGGATTTGTCACATAGAAAAACATGTAGAAATATGATTTTTTAAACACTTCAAAGCAAGTCTGCACAACATGAAACTTTTCTATCGCAAAAAATACGAAATGATATTTCACTTTTTTGCCATACAAAAATTTTAGACAGCTGACAACAAAAATAGCGATTCTCTTACGTTAATTTGTCCCAAGAGATTTTCAGTCATATATATGGACTAAAAATTTACCTATTGGAAAAATTTTGTCTTAAAATGCGTAGCTGAATGATTCCAAACAAATGCAATAATAAAGAAAATCATTACTCATTTTTTTGTTTGCAACAAAATTGAAAATTTTAGTACTATTTAAAAAAATATTTAGTAAAAATATTTTCAGTAGTACATTTTTGCATTTTGCATAATTTTGAATTTTCAAATTTATTTAAATTTTATATATGTAATTCAACGTACGTTATTACGTAACGTAGAAGTTAAAATTTTCAAAATATATATTTCGCTATTTCAATTAATTTCCGGCGATATACTTTCCTACTATATTATTATACAGGGTGTCCCAAACAGATTGAATCGCGCTTTAATTCTTTACCTGTTGGAGATAAGTGGACAATGTAAATTGCAAAAATGTTGACAGTAAGGTAGAAAATAAGACTACGTTAATGAAATGGCCCTCCCATTCATTTTCAAAAAGTTACACTTTTTAAATTTTTATACGACCCCCTTAGAAAAATTTGGTCAATCAGATTTTTTTTATTTTTAATGCAACAAGATCATTAATAAAACCGCATATCTGTATCTTTAAAATTGAGTGAGTTATATTTAATTGAAAATTGGAATGGGGACCATATATCAAATTAGAAATGTATCTTTGTGACATATCACAAAAAATATAAAACTGGATTTTAATACATAGTAGACAATTTTGCGAATTCCGCGTAGGCTCACGATACAATCACGATAATTAAGTAATTTTCAATAACTAAGTACTTTTTTAATAATAAAGTACTTTTCTGTACTTTTTTTATCTAAACAATTTCCATCGTTAATGTCATTATGATCCATATTTTCACTGATGAAACACCCTGTCACATGGTACGGAAAAGTGGCATAAGTCATATTTTTTCCTTTATCATAATTCAGTTGATTTTAAATATACAGATATGCGGATTTTTTTAATTATCTTGTTGCATTAAAAATAAAAATTTTCTGATTGACCCAATTTGTCTAAGGGGGTCGTATAAAAATTTAAAAAGTGTGACTTTTTGAAAATTAATTGGAGGACTATTTCATTAACGTAATCTTATTTCCTACCTTACTTTCAACATTTTTGCAATTTACATTGCTCACTTATCTCCAACAGGTAAAGAATTAAAGCTCGTTTTAATCTTTTTGTGACACCCTGTATACTACGCTCCAAAATTTAAGCACATACCAGTAAAAATGGCATAATTTTTGAAGTTCTGCAACGATCGACTAAAAATTTCACCGAAAAATACTGCAAGTTATTCAGTTGCACAAATTTTAATGAGACAATACATGTATACCGTAGTGGGCTTATTTACTTGTAAATTGCTACAACAAAATGATACATATAATTATGCATTCTGAATGATACATAGTGGTCAAGTAATGTGTAATATGGAATATGATCTCTTCAGATCCTCATACAGACTTTCTCCAACGAATCATCTCTCAATCAAGTGATCCAGGGCGACAAATGACCATGATTACCATTCCTATACAAGAGCAGTTTGCTGTTCATACTGGATGGTAGATAGTGGTTAGATGATAGAAACAACCCATCCAATGGTATCAGAAAAGTTTTCGATCCGATTAAGGTCTGGAGAATACGCCAGTTACTCAGGGCCACTTTAAATCTTTGCTGGGACACTTAAGTAAAAGTAAATTCTTGCGCCTCATCCAGAATACGTTTATAACGTGGCACAAGAACACTGAACGTTGAACATGGAAGATGTGGCTAGGGTGACCAACCCTCCCGTATTTACCGTGAACTCCCAAATTTGACATTTTTTTTATCCTCCCGCTTCCGGTAATGACCTTTCATTTCTCCCGTATATTTCTTTAAAAATCAAGAATGCAAAATTTGAATTATATATTATTCCCGCGAATTACATTCCTGTGTAAATTGTAGGATTGGGATTTACTTTCGCTTTGTTTATCGTCGGAGACGTGGGCGCGACTACGTGTGAATAATTTGTTCTTTTTATTTCTCCCGCTTGCGGTGGCATCACGTCTTTTTAGTTCGTGCGTTGTTTACCTCTTTGATTTTAGCCGAAGCAGAAAACGTGAATTTGGACGTTGAAACAAATGGACTGACTGTTCAGAGAAATCAAAGCAGCTTACAACTGATTAAGTCAGGGATAATGATAACAATTATTTATGTCCATAGTTGTAAAGAGTTTTTAAAATTTGCACAAGAAAATAACAAAATGCTCAGTTCTGCAGCATCAGTGGACAAATACATATAGGTTAGTACTAAGAAACCTGCAAATTTGTACATTTGTATTCCATATTGTGTTCTGTATATAATATATAATGTAAATTAATTGTTTTGCTCATCCATTCCATGAACATTTTCTGGAGCGACCGTTCGTTGCGCTGCTCCACGCGCTGCTAAAAATTTGCCGAGATTAAATCTCCCTTAAATTCATGGCAGAAAGTTGGTCACTCTAGATGTGGCCCCAGTATTTGCCTATGGTCAGATACGACCTTGTAGTTACATTATACTTCAATACCACTGCTTTTAAGATGGACTTTCACTAAATTACTATTACTATATGTGGACGAGCTTATTGTCCATTAAACAAACATATGGTTCGACTGCAGTTGGCGTAAGAATTAAGGACTCCATGGCGATATCTTTGAATCCGATATAGTATAATCCGAGTTATAGTATGGTATAATCCGAGTATAGAATAATCCGAGTATAATCCGAGTTATAGTATAATCCGAGAAATAAAATTGCATTGCAAACACATCAAATATCGACGAAAAATTAAAGACTACCAAAAATTGGCTATTATTAAAAGTCTTTAATTAAAATCTCCATCCACGACATACAAAAATTCACAACCATAGCGCTTTCGGGCATTATTATACCCTTCATCAGTGGAGGGCCAACGGCCGTACCGTGCTGAAAACACCGGTTCTCGTTAGATCACCGAAGTCAAGCAGCATCGGGCGCGGTTAGTACTTGGTGGGTGACCACCTCGGAACACCGCATGCTGTTGGCCCTCTCGGGTGCGGTATCCCCGTGGTTTGCGCGCTAGATTTGCACGCTACCACAAATGCCGCCGTGTTCATGCGGAGTACGATCACGTTAAACATGTGGGTCCGTAAGTCCTTCCGAGAGGTTGGTGGTAGGGGAAGGAGGGTACGGTCCCTGTGGATGCCTCCCCCACTGGGTTCCGGTCTAAATTGGGTGGCACTTCCCGGCCGTCCATACAGTTACCTTACACCTTTCTGGTAGGTCGGACGGTCTGGGTCTCAACAACAACAACCCTTCATCAGTGGCAAAGTGAAAATAAGTGGCGAACATGAGCTTAACTTAAATACACAGTGCACAACCGCGAGACAAAATTTTCAAATTAATAATTTTAGATTTTAAATATGATACATTTAAAAATCATAACATAATTATAAAATACAAAAAGAGGTCATAAATTACAGGGAAACCAATAGATATGTCGTCAAAAACTAAAGGAAAAATGTACTAAATATCCAGAAAATCATATAATGGTTTAACATGCAGTGAGTCAAGAACGAGAAGTTGTCCCACTTTTATCTCCCGAAATTAATTAACTGAGCATGCTCGCGATGTTTAAATTAGAAAACTGTCCGCGACTCTTGTCCAGTTTGTTATTAACAATAATTTTCATCCTATGTTCGATAAGGCTTTTAATTAGCTGCAATAACCCCCGTAATATTTTACTTTATGATACTCTTTTCATTTATCTTTACCGTGATTATATTTGTAATTTTGATCCCGTTCAGACCCTCAGTTACGCTTGGCGTCTCGTTGTCGACTCACTGCGTGTTAAACCATTGTATGATTTCTGGATATTTAGTACATTTCTTCCTTTGTTTTTGACGCCATATCTATTAGTTATCCTGTAATTTATGACCTTCTTTCTTTATTGTATTTTATAATTAAATTAGTTTTTTTAACTGTACCGTGTTTAAAATATAGAATGATTAATATAAAAAATTTTGTTTCGTAGTTGTGGCCGGTGTATTTCAGCTCATGTTCGCCACTAATTTTCACTTTGCCACTGATGAAGGCCATAATAATGCTCGAAAGCGTTATGGTTGTGAATTTTTGTATGTCTTGGATGGGGATTTTAATTAAATACTTTTAATAATAGCCAATTTTTGGTTGTCTTTATCTTTTAAAGCAATCTGGGAAAGCTTAAAGGTCTGTGCAGCTTCCCAATGGAAAACCAGGCCATACTATCCCATTTCCACGATCAAACGCAAGTTCAATGATGTTACTGGACTGGTTGCGCATTTCTTATTCTCTCCAGACTAACACACGTTTACTGTTCGATTGCAAGGTAAATATCGATTGATCTGTGAAGAGAATTGCCGTCCATTTTGTTTGAGTGCAGATCATATGTTCATGACATTACTGTGTGATCTTCTGTCCTTCGAGCTTAACTGGGTATAAACTTTTCGAATCTGTGCATAAAGACCTCTCGTATGCAACCTTTACCTCGTAGTATTGGTCTATATCAGTCTTCTTATGAATGCAGTAGCAACTGCTCATAGGGTTAGTTCTTGCACTCGCGATTATATCTCTCCAGTAAAACTATGTACCGATCATTAGAAGATTTTGCAAATCTAGGGCGTTCCAAAATAGGTCTTCAGACTGTTATACTCATTTGCAACTGTATCCACGAAAAACACATGGAATACTGCGCACAAAACATATTCGCCACCTTCGTGAGCCTGAAGTCTTCCCTAAAGCACGCCACAGTTGTGAATAGTCCATAAATATTTTCTGGGCCAATATAAAAGCAGAGTGCTACCCTAACTTTCCGCAGAAAATGTTTTTGTTGCAATGAAAGCTTTAGACGTAAACACATCGTTTATACTAAACGTCTAATTTGCATATTAGGAACTAAACCAATCCATTTTCTGCGCGTGTTACATATTCTTCTCGAAAGCCGCAACAAGTTTCTTGCAATAAAATACAAGCATGTGTTTGCTATTTGAGAATTCGTATTTCATATTCAACTTTTGAAGGGCAGTGTATATTACTATGCTATTGTTGTGAACGCACAATAATTTCTGTGGCGCCTCCTTTTTCGTCTGTCTCGAAGGCCAGGCGAAGAAAACACAGATCATGACGTCAGCATGAAGTAAGGACGTCTTGAACAGAGTTTCCAGGATTTCCCAATTAGAAGAAGGGTTGTCGGATTTGGCAATTTACCTCCAATTTGGCGACTTCCGGAATGTTCCAGAAACTTGTCGATAGAACGATTATTCTTTGAGATATAGCTATTTCCAGAAGTTTCTATGGAGAGAGTATAAAAAGGACTCATCCGTCAGTTGTAGTGGAGCTGACGAGTTGACGTGATACGAGCTACATTGAACTGTGATTTTTGTCAATGTTTTGAGAATAGTAGCAGCTGTTTTGCGAAATTACTTTCGTCAACATTCTGTGAATAATGTCAGTTATACTGTGAAATTAGTGCTGTTATTTTATATTGTTCCTGTTTACTTTGTGATTGTGAATAAACCTAAGTCATCCAGAAACTTGGACTCGTTCTTGTATCCTGCGTGTACACCCACTGTTCTTGAGGATACGTTTGTGACATTATTATGCAGAGTGTCCGGGAAAGTCCTCTAACAATCTTTATTTTCGCAACTGTTAGTCATAAATATACGTATGTGCTTCTAATTAAAATATACATAAAATATACATTAAATTCATATATTTTCAAAAAATGTTTTTTTCGATTTAAAACTGTTATATTATAAATTGTTGCCTTATTTCAAAGATTTTGTAATACGAAGTATATATCTACGACAGACATTTTCGGAAATAAAGGTCGTTAAAGTACTTTTTCGGACATCCTATACATATTTCTGCTATACTTTTCGGTTATTGTGTGGCTTGACAAGGTAACAAGAGAGAGCAATCGTACACGAAACATTGATTGTGAAACATTTTGCAACTGAAATGCAATTTTGTCTAAACTTATTTAAAATGTGATGCATTCACCGCTGACATTTTTAACACTTTACAACAAAGTAGAAAAGTGTTTATGACTTTGTTCATTCTGTCTGTCTGTCTGTCTGTCTGTCCGTTAGCACGATAACTGCCGTAAAAATGACTTAATCAAAATGAAATTTTAGTATGTTGTTCAGACAGTCTGTCAGACCTATAGGAATATAAATGAATAATATCACCCAATTAGTTTTGTATTGAACTCGAATTGAAAACATGAAATATATTGAGCCCTATGGGACCTAATTTTTCAAGCATTTTTTAAGCGGATTTAAAATTCACAAATTGCTTCGAAAATTTTAGGCAATATTCAAACTGTTCCGTAAAATATATAAAAAAAAAAATCAGCGAAATATATTCATTAGTTTTTAAAATGAAAATTAAAATAATAATAACACCTCTTATATGAAGCGATCACGTGACCATGATATGAAGCGATCACGTGACCTACTTCAAAATGATATATGGTATCCATCTTGTCTCAAAATCGTGATTTTTAAAGTTCTTTTTAATTCATTTTGAGTGTTGTATCCGTCCTAAAAGTACTTTATTTTTGCCGAAGTTCTGTGCATCTACATACTGAAACAATGCAATGACAATATATTTGAGTTTAAATGCTCATATAAATTTGATTATTTCTACAATGAAACCTATTTTTCACCTATGTAAAATATAAACAGCAAAATATGTAGAATGAGTTGAATTAGAATTGCTGTATTTCTTTAACACAAAATCATTTAGTCCATGGAGTCTGCGTAGCTGATATGAATGAAATATTCATTGATTTTGCAAAGAGAAGGACGATTTTTTTCGATGAAGTTTTACGCATAGATACTTGTAGCTCCATGGTCTTAATTTTTAAATAAAATAAATTATTATAGTATTGTGAGGAATGAAATGCATGGGAAATTATTTATGAATGAAATGATGCTTTTATAGAGAGAGCCAGGCGTGTTATTTTTTCTATAACGTGATTTGAATGAATTTCAGTTGTTTTCAATGAAGTTTTCAAATATAATAAATTATCGTAGTATTATGATAATTCTAGAATTATTACCGAGGAATGTATCACATTTTAGAGATGTTTAAACCAGGCAATTTATATTTCAATGCCGTCATTTGAATGAAGTTCATTTTTTTCGATGAAGGTTTAAGTTTTCAAATATAATAAATTAATGTAGTATAGTGATAAGTTTTAAAATATTACCGAGGAATGTATTGCATTTTAGACATGTTTAAATAAAATTGCATTGAAGTTGGAAAGTGTTTCATAATCAATGCCTTAATCATGATTGATCTTTCTTGTTAAAATTATCATAGTACTACTACTTGAAAACTTAAAACTTCACAAAAAAATACAGTACTTATTAAACAAAATAATTTTCATTCAAATGACGTCATTGAAATATAAATCGTCAATCTCTATAGTATATAAAATCAAAATCTTCATTCATATCACTTATATTCCAAATTCCAGAGCTAAATAATTTTGAGTGAAAAAAATTCAGCAATTCTTAAACAACTCAACTTACCAGTTACTTTTACCCTTTGTGATAGGTCGGATGGTCTGGGTCTCAACAACAACAACTCAACCTATAATCGCTTGATTTGTTTGCATTCTGTAAGCTGCAAGTTATCATTAAAATTAGGCTTTAAATAAAAAAAAGTTTAGGGATCACATAAAATAAAAAATATTGTAATTACGCTGTCACAGAATATAGGTACACAGATAATACGCAAAAAACGAAATTTGTTTTTGATGGATACAACACTAACTATAAATGATCTTTATCATGAACTTTTACATAGCGGAAAGAAAATGGATGCCATATTTTATTTTGCAAGGAGTCACGGCCTCTCTTCAATATAGGTGTAAATATTATTTCCATTTTTATTTAGAAAACTACCCAACACGTTTTGCTGAAACTTTTTTTTTTTTTTACACATTATATGTGGGGGGCGCGGTAGCCCATTGGTTAGCGCGCTGGAGTTGCACTCGGTAGGCCCGGGTTCGATTCCAGGGACTGCCAAAACTGCCGCCGTGTTCATGCGGAGTACGATCACGTTAAACATGTGGGTCCGAAAGTCCTTCCGAGAGGTTGGTGGTAGGGGAAGGAGGGTACGGTCCCTGTGGATGCCTCCCCCACTGGGTTCCGGTCTAAATTGGGTGGCACTTCCCGACCGTCCAAACAGTTACCTTACACCTTTCCGGTAGGTCAGACGGTCTGGGTTTCAACAACAACACATTATATGTGATAATTTGAATATTTCTTAAAATTTTCGAAGCAATTTGTGAATTGCTGACTAACTCCGTTTAAAAAATGTTTGAAAAATTGTGTCCCATGGAATTCAATATATTTCATTTTTTCAACCCAAGTTCAGTCCGAAACTAATTGTGTTATATTATTCATTGTCATTCATAGACAACCTCGACAGCATACTAAAATCCCATTTCCATAAAAATCCTATTCACGCCAGTTATCGTGTGAACGGACAAACAGACAGAATGACAAAGTCATAAACACTTTTCAACTAAGTTGAAAAGTGTTAACTTGTGCATGCAGTATTTTGCTTCATGCAGCTTATATCCAAATTCTACTTCCTATTTTTTTCTCAAATCCCTAGTGTTACTTCACATTGTTTCACTTTGACAACTTAACGCTCTACTCGTTCACAAAAGAACTTTCTGCGAAATTTTCTTGACACGTTCAAATTGTGTTTATCTCTTGCCCCGAAGACGTCATAAGTCGAAAACAAAGGATATATCAGCCAATAATATTCAATAACAGATAACATTCAATGAAAGAATATTTTTTATTTCGGAAAATGATGAAAGTAGCAACTGGGAAATCATCCCCTGTTTTGTTATTATTTTATCAATCAGTAAAGTTTTCGTTATGGAAGTCTGTCTAATTCCACAGATTTCTTATTGCTGATTAAAATCTTATGCAAAATTGCCACTGAAATGTAAATTAAATATAGTGTGGGTTCATAAAATCAAACGATATTAAAAATTCCATACATATAAACTCGCAGTTTCCCTTCGCGAACATGGTCAGTGACCATTAAATGTGATACCTACACACTTAATAAAGGTTATTGATTATTTTCTGAACATCAAAAACCCTTTCTGATTTAAACATAATAAAATATTATAAAAAACCTTTTTATGTTACATGGTTTTAATAGTATAACCTAAAACGTAAAATATAGTTTTCATCTATCACAACATTTTCGGTATGCGACTAAACATAATATCGAGGCACTCCCATAAAAGAATTGTATTTGGACATTAACATAATTTTAAGAAACAATAGAAATGATAACATAGAAATGACATTATAAGAATAATTATATTCAATTCATTTAAATTTTCTTTGACAATTTTGATTTAACAATTCATTCATTCTTGTATATGTCATTTTCATACTATCACTTCTATTGTTTCTTAAAACTTTGTTAATGCCCAAATACAATTCTTCAATGGGCGCCCCACGGTTTTACGTTTTGATCGCGTATGATCAATAATTGTGTGATTGCTAAAAATTATTTTTGACTCATGAGTGCATTTTAATTAAACCGTCTAGCTTAAAAAGATTTCTTATAATATTTCATTTTATACTTTTTAGTCTTTTGCGTTTTTGCAATCAATTTTTCATAAAGTATCCAATCAAAGCTTTTTAACACTTTACATAGTTGAAAATTGTTTATGACTTTGTGCATGCTGTCTGTCTGTCTGTCTGTCTATTCGTTAGCACGATAACTGGAGTAAAAATGACTTTATCAAAATGAAATTTTAGTATGTTGTTCAGACGATCTGTGGGACCTATGGGAATATAAATGAATAATATCACCCAAATACTTTAGGATTAAATCCGGGTTGAAAAAATGAAATACATTGATGCCTATGGGACCTAATTTTTCAAACACTTTTAAAGCGCATTTAAAATTCACAATTTGCTTCAAAAGTTTTAGGAAATATTCAAATTATCCCATAAAGTATATTAAAAAAATGTCAGCAAAATATATTCAGTTTTTTTAAATTAAAAATAAAATAATAATTACACCCTTTATATGAAGAGATCACGTGAAACACTTCAAAACAAACAAATTTGATGTGGGCAGCACATGACTTTCCTTATATAATGTAATGAATTTACTACTTTTGCAGTAAAAAAAATAGGTTTTTCTTATAGTACATACTAATATTCTTTCCAAGATATTGAATTTTCGACAATTAGTCGTCATTTTCATTGATTTAGCGTCATTTTTATCCATTTGGCGAGATTTTCGTTAAATTGGCAACATTTCAAAAAGTCGCCAAGTTGGCGACATTCCGCCAAATTCGTCGCCAAAATCTCGCCAAGCGTTATAGACGAAGAAGTAAGTTATTCTTACAGCAGATAAATGACTATTGGCGTTCAAATACAAAAGTATTACTTAAAGTATCTTTTTTCATGAATGGAACGAGCTAGATCCACGAGAATGATGTCACCCAATTTTTCGCATGGTATTACATATGAAAAGTGAACATGTTTCTCAATAGGAAACATTGTTTTTTATTTTATATGACTTTTTGATAATTTTTTTGAAAAATGTACAATATCTCGAAAATGGTTCATGTTAGCGTTTGAAAATTTATGTCAATCGTTTTCTAACGGAAAATTACATAAGAAATGTCTATTTGCGTAACTTTATTAGCAGTTTTGATTTTTTGACGATTTTTCAAAATTTCATTCGAAAATTTAGGGGGGGGGGTTCTGGACATTCGATTACGTATAAAAACAATAGGCTTCCAATGTTTACGGATTGTGATTTTTGTACCAAATTTTTTTCGAATCGGTCCATTCGTTCGTCAGTTATCGTCTACACAGCCTCACTGACACACACACACACACACATACTTTCACACACACACACAGACATCACATCAAAAATGTTTAATTCGTGATCAGGGATGCTTGAAACGTGCTCTCCCGTCGAAAACTCGAATTCGAATTTTCGACCCCGTCGCAATACTTTCCTTATACATTATGTATATAAGGAAAGTAATATGGCATCCATTGGCGACAATTTTCCCAAATTGCCAGGGTTCTAATCTTGTCGCCAACCTTGGCAAACTTACAGATATTGCTTATTTGTGTGTACAGCATTTTCTCGCATAGAATGCCATTGCAACTGTTCTAAGAATTATTATTTCCGTATCTAAAATAATGGTATGAGATTCTTGATTTTGGAATAATTCGTATTCAAATTATTCAAATTTCAAGAGAAAAATTATTTGGTGTTAGTTTTTCACCTTTTATATGTATGCACAAAATATAGCAATATTCAAATCCATGCTTGTATTCTGCTCTGTGTATTGTATCCGACACACAGAGCAAAAGTCGATGACCTCTCAAAAATGTTCAAATATATTTATGAAGTTTTAAAACGTATGTTTCGGTCAAACGTATACATTTAACCATTTTAAGGTAAATACTATGCAATTGTAAAAATGCACAACAATTAGAATTGTAAAGTGATGTTGAAAGTTATAGTTGTTCTTTCTCCATTAGTCCTCGAAAAATAATGGTCATCAAAAATTTAAAAATATGCAAGTTCGAGTATCCAATTATTACTTTCCTTATATACATAATTTATAAGGAAAGTATTGTGACGGGGTCGAAAATTCGAATTCGAGTTTTCGACGGGAGAGTACGTTTCAAGCATCCCTGATCACGAATCAAATATTTTTGAAGTGATGTCTGCGTGTGTGTGTGTGTGTGCGTGTGTGTGTGTCAGTGAGACTGTGAAGACGATAACTGACGAACGAAAGGACCGATTTGAATGAAATTTAGTACAAAAATCACAATTTGTAAACACTGGAAGCTTATTGTTTTTGTACGCAATCCAATGTTCAGAACCCCCCTAAATTTTCGAGTGAATTTTTGAAAAAATCGTCAAAAAATCAAAACCGCTCATAAAGTTACGCAAATAGACATTTCTTATGTAATTTTTCATTAGAAAACGATTGACATAAATTTTAGAACGCTAACACGAACCGTTCCCGAGATATTGCATATTTTTCAAAAAATTATCAAAACGTTACATAAAATAAAATAAAAATTCCTATTGAGAAACATGTTCACTTTTCATATGTAATACCATACGATAAATTGGGTGACATCATTCTCGCGGATCTAGCTCGTTCCATTCATGAAAAAGGATATTTTGAGTAATGCTTTTGTATTTGAACGCCAATAGTCATTTATCTGCTGTAAGAATAACTTATTTCTCCGTCCATCACGCTTGGCGATATTTTGGCGACGAATTTGGCGGAATGTCGCCAACTTGGTGACATTTTTAATTGTTGCCAAATTAACAGAAATCTCGCCAAATTGATAAAAATGACGCTAAATCAATGAAAATGACGACTAAATGAAGAAAATTCAATATCTTGGAAAGAATATAAGTATCTACTATAAGAATAACATTTTTTTTAACTGTAAAAGTAGTAAATTCATTGCATTATATAAGAAAAGTCAAGTGTTGCCCACATCAGATTTTTTTTTATTAGTTTCTATTGTTTGCGCTCCATAAAATGAGAGAAAAAAACACTAAGAAGACAGAAGTATGAGTTACATATTTAAATACACCAAACTGGTTTCAAATCCCCAGTGTTATTTCATACCCTTTCATTTTGACAATTTAACGCTCAACTCTTAACAAAGGGACTCACTACAAAACTCCGCTGATTATCTCAAAATGTTCTTATCTCTTTCGATTATATCCTAAGTCAAACACAAAGGATATGGCGACCAATAAAATTTCGTAAACAATAACATTTAATAAGAATATAAAGCGGAAGCAAACAACAGGGAAATCATCCATGCTTCATTTGCATCGCATTGCAAGCATGAGACAGCTTTGCAACGCATTTAACTTTGCAGCAGCCTTGCATTGCATTCAGCCAGTAAAAGTTTCTAATGGCGTGCAACTTATTAATATCTTTAATACTGTCATTTAAATTACTTTCCTTATATACATTATGTATAAGGAAAGTATTGTGAAGGGATCGAAAATTCGAATTCGAGTTTTCGACGGGAGAGCCCGTTTCAAGCATCCCTGATCATGAATCAAACATTTTTGAGGTGATGTCTGTGTGTGTGTGTGTGTCAGTGAGTCTGTGGAGACGATATCTCACGAACGAATGGAGCGATTCGAAAGAAATCTGGTACAAAAATCACAGTCCATGAATACTGGAAGTCTATTGTTTTCAAACAGAATCAAATGTTCAGACCCCCCCCCCCCCAAAATTTTTGAGTGAAATTTTGAAAAAATCATCAAAAAATCAAAGCTTTTAATATAGTTATGCAAATAGACATTTCTTATGTAATTTTTCTTTATAAAACGATTGACATAAACTTAGCATGACTCAACGCTAGCATGAAGCGTTCTCGAGATATTGCACATTTTTCAAATATATTTATCAAAAAATCCCATAAATTAAAATAAATATATTAACTGTTGAGAAACATGTTCACTTTTCATATGTAATGTTATGCGATAAATTGAGTGACAACATTCTCGTGGATCTAGCTCATTCCATTCATGAGAAAAGATACTTTGAGTAATACTTTTGTATTTGAACGCCAATAGTCATTTATCTGCTATAAGAATAACTTAGTTCTCCTTCCATAACACTTGGAGAGATTTTGGCGACTAATTTGGCGAAATGTCGCCAACTTGATACTTTTTTTAATGTCGCCAAATGGTTAAAAATGACGCTAAATCCATTAAAATGACGACTCATTGGCGAAAATTCAATATCTTGAAAAGAATTTAAGTATCTACTATAAGAATAAGGTTTTTTTCTTTTGCTGTAAAGGTAGTAAATTCATTGCATTATATTAGGAAAGTCATGTGCTGCCCACATCAGATTTTTTTTTCTTAAGTAAATAAGATAAATTAAAAAAGTATCAGGACATTTAAAGCTTCGTAAACAATTCCGTTTGAGTTATTTTTACTTAGTTTACAAAGATAAAATAACATTCTCACATTTTCCTTGTTAGATTTTATCGCAAGCGTAATTGGTGAGCCTTAATCTCTTAGGATTAGCTACTAATCATTGCCGATTTATTTTAATCTTATCGCGAAAGAGATTCATCATATTTCAGATGTGTCTGGGGAATATTCTAAAGCACCAAGAGAAGACATTCCAAATTAGTGATTTAGAAAGCTAAGACTTTATAAATTTATCACTGGGAGATACAAAGCGTGTATAGTACAATATTGCTAAACATACTTAATTACTCATTTATAATACTTAGGTACTCAGTTACGCACTAATTTGAAACGTGTAATTAGTAAACATATATAATACCCGTAGTTAAGCATTAATAAAATAAAGTATGTTTCAGTTTTAACGAACACTGGAAACACGCAAAATGTAAAGCGCAGCAAATTAGAAATAAGTGTGTGATCTTGAAGCATTTAATTATGATTAAATGTAATAATTAGCAAAAATCAACAATCTAAATTTGAAAATAAATAATTTTACAACATTCCTGGCCAGAGTAATAACTAGCAAAAAGTCAATAATCTAAATTTGAAAATAAAAAATTTTACAAAATACCTGGCCAGGGTAGCAAGTAAAAGTAACTCTGTTGAAATGGAATTTGTGGTGGCATCTTAAGAAAAGGTGAAAAATGTTCTTATTTTTTAAATCAATTGTCTTTAACATTTACTTCTAACATTTTATTTCAATGGTTTATTTCTTCAATGATATCAAATAGAAATGGATCTATAATCTATTTGTTCATACCACGCATCGGGTATGCATTATCTTTTATGTATCATTTTGGTGATTTTTGAAATTTACTGAAACATACAAAGACGGTAGCTTTAAAGACAAGGTTATTTGCTAGGATATTGTATTATTGAAGTCTCCTTTGAAAACACTAGTGGGGAAATAAAACTTAAAGCACTGTATAAATTTAGTCCAATATAAAAGATTTAAACTCAATTTATACTGCTCTGTTTCTAAAAGAAGTCCAGTAGAATTTTGATACTTTATTTAATAATATAAACACCTTGATTTATCTGTCTTATTTAATAATATAAACACCTTGATTTATCTGTTTTATTTAATAATATAAACACCTTGATTTATCTGTCTATCTATCTATCTCTGAGCAACGCTGCTACAAAATATTTCCACACGTGTTTCAATCACGGATAACCATTTCATGCACTCTGGAGCTTTACAAGCGTCTGACATCAGATACTGAAAGCGAGTCCATGATATTGGCGGCCTATTTCCTACATACTGCAATAGCTATACTTCTTTCGCAGCAAAAAACTGCGAGTAAACCATGGAGCTTTATAATCGTATGACATCAAATACTGAAAGTGAGTCCATGATGTGGATGGCCCGTTCCTTTGCAATGATTATACTTCTTTCATAACGAAAAACTGCGATGTAATCATGGATATTTACGTAGAGTATGACATCAGATACTGAAAGCGAAAACATGATGGTCTTTTATTTCTTATCATATTATACATTTTTATTTGAAATATACGACTCAACTAGGTTGTTGTTGAGACCCAGACGATCCGACCTACCAGAAAAGTGTAAAGTGACTGTTTGGACGGCCGGGAAGTGCCACCCAATTTAGACCGGAACCCAGTGGGGAAGGTATCCACAGGGACCGTACCCTCCTTCCACTACCACCAACCTCTCGGAAGGACTTACGGACCCATATGTTTAAGGTGATCGTACTCCGCATGAACACGGCGGCAGTTGTGGCAGCGTGCAAATCCAGCGCGCAAATCACCGGGTTACCGCGCCCGAAATGTGCCAACAGCACGCGGTGTTCCCAGTTGGTCACCCACCCAAGTACTAAACGCGGCTGATGCTGCTTGACTTCGGTGATCCGACTCAACTAGGTAAACAAACTTAACAAAAGTAAAAAACTTTCTCGCGTGTTTTTTGTTTATTACTTATAGAACAGAATGCCCCGTTTTAGTACATTACCCTTTAAAACAGTAATCTATATGGTACTGGATACTAACTTCCAACACTAAAACACTAACTTCTCAACACTAACTTCCTGGATGTCACACTGAAAGATTGACAATCTTTACAAATCTTTAATCAATTAGCCATGCTACTTAATATTCTCTGGATTATTCTCTAAATCTTTATACATCAATAATTTATAGTATACTTAATATTCTCTGAACAAACTCCGTGAGCGTCAAGATGAACAACGTTATCTAGCCTTTACAATTCCCGAATCTTTACAAATCTGAAGTCGATAATCTATGCCACTTAATATTCTCCGGACTAACTCCATAGGTGCCAGAATGAAAAACATTAACTAATCTTTACAAGTCTTAAAAAGGGGAGATTCCATTGCCCTATAGCGTGCTTCAATCGGTGCTAAAAGTCTTTTTCGTGCCGAAAAACCGCCCACAATACTTAATCAGCTAATCAATTGGGGTGGTACATATTAGCGTGATAGTTTTTTCGTCCTTGACTGAACTGTACTTTTGACACGCAGTCCGTCTTGCAGTTTCTTGTGACTGAAATCCTGGGAAGGTGGAGACTGAAATCTTTGCATCACAATTGTATGTGATACAATTTGAGCTTTTACACTGTGCTTTGGAGTAAAGCGAAATTTATACTATGGAAACTTACTTTTAATAATATATTGATATTACTTGCATTGTGACGTTAAACAAACTTTAATTAAAGCAATTAGGTACATTAGACTGCGTCGTAACTTAAAGGGCACTTACACATGATATAAACAAAAAATCTAATGTGGGCAACATATGACTTTCCTTATATAATGGAATGAATTTACTACTTTTACAATTAAAAAAAATGTTATTCTTATAGTAAATACTTCTATTCTTTCCAAGATATGGAATTTTCTTCAATTAGTCGTCATTTTTATCCATTTGGCGAGATTTTCGTTAATTTGACAGCATTTAAAAATGTCGTCAAGTTGGCGAAAATCTGCTAAATTCGTCGTCAAAATCTCGCCAAGCGTTATGGATGGAGAAATAAGTTATTCTTACAGCAGATGACTATTATCTTTCAGATACAAAAGTATTACTCAAAGTATCTTTTCTCGTGAATGGAACGAGTTAGGTCCATGAGAATGATGTCACCAAATTTATCGCATGATATTACTTATGAAAAGTAAACATGCTTCTCAACAGTTAATATTTTTTTGCAAGGTGGAGACTGAAATCTTTGCATCACAATTGTATGTGATACAATTTGAGCTTTACACTGTGCTTTGAAGTAAAGCGAAATTTATACTATGGAAAATTACTTTTAATAATATATTGATATTACTTGCATTGTGACGTTAAACAAACTTTAATTAAAGCAATTAGGTACATTAGACTGCGTCGTAACTCAAAGGGCACTTACACATGATATAAACAAAAAATCTGATGTGGGCAACATATGACTTTCCTTATATAATGGAATGAATTTACTACTTTTACAATTAAAAAAAATGTTTTTCTTATAGTAAATACTTATATTCTTTCCAAGATATGGAATTTTCTTCAATTAGTCGTCATTTTTATCCATTTGGCGAGATTTTCGTTAATTTGACAACATTTAAAAATGTCGCCAAGTTGGCGACAATCCGCTAAATTCGTCGCCAAAATCTCGCCAAGCGTTATGGATGGAGAAATAAGTTATTCTTACAGCAGATAAATGACTATTGTCTTTCAGATACAAAAGTATTACTCAAAGTATCTTTTCTCGTGAATGGAACGAGTTAGGTCCATGAGAATGATGTCACCAAATTTATCGCATGATATTACTTATGAAAAGTAAACATGCTTCTCAACAGTTAATATTTTTTTTTAGTTTACTGTATTTATTGATAAATTTATTTGAAAAATGTGCAATATCTCGAGAACGGTTCATGCTAGAGTTCTAAAGTTTATGTTAATCCTTTTCTTAGGGAAAATTACATAAGAAATGTCTATTTGCGTAGCTTTATTAAAAGTTTTGATTTTTTGATGATTTTTTCAAAATTTCACTCTAAATTGTGAGTCAAAATCAAAAATGAAAAATCAAAACTTTTAATAAAGCTACGATTAACATAACGATTAACATAAACTTTAGAACTCTAGCATGAACCGTTCTCGAGATATTGCACATTTTTCAAATAAATTTATCAATAAATTTATCAATAAACAATTGTATGTGAAAGCCCCAGGCCATCCGACTCGTCCAGAGGACTTAGAGTATCTATTTGGACGGCCGGGAAGAAACAATTGTATGTGATACAATTTGAGCTTTTACACTGTGCTTTGGAGTAAAGCGAAATTTATACTATGGAAACTTACTTTTAATAATATATTGATATTACTTGCATTGTGACGTTAAACAAACTTTAATTAAAGTAATTAGGTACATTAGGCTGCGTCGTAACTCAAAGGACACTTACACATGATATAAACAAAAAATCTGATGTGGGCAACATATGACTTTCCTTATATAATGGAATGAATTTACTACTTTTACAATTAAAAAAATTGTTATTCTTATAGTAAATACTTATATTCTTTCCAAGATATGGAATTTTCTTCAATTAGTCGTCATTTTCATCCATTTGGCGAGATTTTCGTTAATTTGACAACATTTAAAAATGTCGTCAAGTTGGCGACAATCCGCTAAATTCGCCGTCAAAATCTCGCCAAGCGTTATGGATGGAGAAATAAGTTATTCTTACAGCAGATAAATGACTATTGTCTTTCAAATACAAAAGTATTACTCAAAGTATCTTTTCTCGTGAATGGAACGAGTTAAGTCCATGAGAATCAAGGTCTATTGAAAGGTAAGGTCGGCCAAAGATTGTACGCCAACAGCTGGAATTCTCCCCTCCCTTCGCGACTGACGTCACTGGTCCCAAAGACAGGTCGTTGCTGTCATAAGAAATACATTGAATACCGCAGCAATTTTCTTAATTTAAATATACATCACATAGTATATTGAAATTTCTACCGAGTAAATGATAGATTAGATTTCATTATTCATATATAAGAATATAATATTAAATAAAACTAGTTATGGTAAATTTTATTTAGGACTGTATTGTTAAAGTTGTTTTTAAGCATCTCTAACGATGACATTATCAATTGAGCTGTTTAAACTATGCTAAAATATTTTCTGCATTTTAAAATTGTTATTAGTTTTTCTTTAATAAGTGCATTATTCTATCTGAGACTACAATAATAAGCCAACAAAACCTGTCCATTTTTATCGAACTGCTTTAAAATAGCATGCTTGTAGACTTGACATGATAAAATAAATTAGAAGACAGCGAATGACTTGCTGAATGTAATTCAAAAATAGTTTTCAGAATTATAGAAATAAATAAATATGTGACGTCCTTAAAGATTTCAGGCAGAAAAATGCTCGTATTATTTTTTTTTTCATGATGAAATTGATATGTGTACGAAATCCAATTATTTAAAGACTTCTCCGAATACGAACAAATGTTTGTACGATACAAAAGATCAGTACAATTGTTTTCTTTAATTATGTATTATTATTGTTTCATGATGGTCAAAAAATTGAATTATTCAAGAAATTAAATGCGCACTGAATTTCATATAACCATAGGCAATTTTTGACTATGGGTACTTCATGATAAAAAAATTTAAAAATTAAAAAAAATAAAGAGATAGGACGAGATATTGATTAGATAAGTTCAGTTGTGACCAGATTTTGAAAATGCCTTTCATAAAGGAACATCTACCGAAATTGTGCCTTATTTACGCTATATGTTTGAAAATCAATGAAAACTAACACGTCCAACCAGTCAGTAGGTTTTAATCAATTGCGTCGACAGAAAAAATGGGGGGGGGGGGCGATAATGAAATGAGTTGTTTCCTATTTCTCCTAATATCCTTCCTTCTAACTTCAATTGTTTTTTATAGGTTTCTGGAGGGGGGGGGGTATATCTCCAAATACCTCTTTAGTGACTTTACTAGATTTGATTTCAGGAACTTTCAACTAATTCTGGTGTTACAAAGGTCAGTGATCAAATGACTGGGTTACGGATTTTCCCCTATGGGAGAGAAGGATAATTTTAAAAATGGCCATTCTATAAAGGAGGAATGCCTTCATGGAGGAGGACTTTTTAAGGGAAGCTGCGTCACATTTATGTTACATGTTAGGAAAACCATGAAAACCTAACACACGCAGCCCGTCAATTCATAACTACTAGGTCATGAGTAAACCTTAACATTTAAAGCTCTCTCTCCATTGCTTATTTTTCATTACTTCACGTGAATGACCAGAAATTCTTTCAGTTTTTGTTTTCATGGCGTTTTTTTTCATCTGTTCATTTATGTGCCTTATTCGAAAGAAGGTTCTGTTTCTGGTATATGTTCTTACAACATCAAGAGCTATTTCAGGAAATTGTTCTTTTATTTTCAGTTGGAGGTTCTCTAAAATATTTCTTGAATTAGAAATAAAATTTCCGTGTAGTTTTAAAAAAATATCTTACAATTTGCTGACTGTTTCTACCCAGGTGTCATGTGGAACAATTAAACCACCTCTTGATAAAGATTCAATCCATTTTTTGTCATTTTCGGATGTTGATTCCACTAGATATGAATAAGTTCCTAACTGCTCTTCTTTGTGACGATATGCCAAATATCCTGCAAAAAAAAAAAAAAAAAATGCAAGGCTTCTTTTTCATTTACATCAGGACTGAAATGAATGTCATGTTGAGGCTCAATATCTGCAGTGATGCTGACTGCATCGTCTTTTTCTTCTAATTTGAAAAATAAAGTCGCAGTTAGTGTTTGATCTTGGTCATTTTCCACATTTGTATTTATTGGCATAGGAAGCTTAGACCCAAGCAATAATGTTTTACGTCGGGACTTGAAATCAGTAGCAAGAGGATGGTTATAAAATCGTACAAGATCGCTAATTTGGGAAAATATATTTTCTAAAGCATCTTGATTGACTCTACTTGTCATTATGTATAATTATTTTCTTTCATGTCATATATATTTCCTTTCATGTCAATAATATTATTTTCTTTCATGTCATCATAAAGTCCTTTTAAGCTTGCTATTGAAACAAGAATGCCTTTTTGGAAAGGCAGTATTGAAGTTTTAGAAATGCCTCTGAGTTCCGTAATATCCGCTTGCATTTGACTCAGAATTTGCATTTGGTCATTTATATTATTTCCAAAATCTGAGCGCTTTGATTTATTTTCATCATTAGGAACGCGAGAGTTAAAAACATCGACACATTTTCCCATGCTTCGGAAAGGTCCGGCTAGGGACCAGTGACGTCAGTAATTCCAAGAACTCTGGACAGGAGTAGGTTGCCAGAAACGAATGGCCTACCTCTCTTACTTCCATTTACCTTGCATGAGAATGATGTTACCAAATTTATCGCATGATATTACATATGAAAAGTAAACATGCTTCTCAAACAGATAATATTTTTTTTAATTTACTGTATTTATTAATAAATTTATTTGAAAAATGTGCAATATCTCGAGAACGGTTCTTGCTAGAGTTCTAAAGTTTATATTAATCGTTTTCTTAGGAAAAATTACATAAGAAATGTCTATTTGCGTAGCTTTATTAAAATTTTTGATTTTTTGATGATTTTTTCAACATTTCACTCTAAAATTTAGGGGGGGTTCTGAACATTCGATTGTGTTTTAAAGCAATAGGCTTCCAGTATTCATGGATTGTGATATTTGTACCAAATTTTATTCGAACCGCTTCATTCGTTCGTGAGATTCGTCTCCATAGACTCACTGACACACACACACACACATACACTTTGACACGCACACACACACACAGACATCACCTCAAAAATGTTTAATTCGTGATCAGGGATGCTTGAAACGTGCTCTCCCGCCGAAAACTCGAATTCGAATATTCGACCCCGTCACAATACTTTCCTTATACATTATGTATATAAGAAAAAAAATCTGATGTGGGCAACGAATGACTTTCCTTATATAATGTAATGAATTTTATACTTTTACAGTAAAAAAAAAATCTGATGTGGGCAACACATGACTTTCCTTATATAATGAACTGAATTTACTACTTTTACAGTACAAAAAATAGGTTTCTCTTATAGTAGATATTTATATTCATTCCAAGATATTGAATTTTCGAGTATTAGTCGTCATTTCCATTGATTTAGCGTCATTTTCATTCATTTGGAGAGATTTTCGATAATTTGGCAACATTTCAAAAAGTCGCCAAGTTGGCGACATTCCGCCAAATTCGTCGCCAAAATCTCGCAAAGAATTATGGACGAAGAAATAAGTTATTCTTACAACAGACAAATGACTATTGGCGTTCAAATACAAACGTATTACTCAAAGTATCTTTTTTCATGAATGGAACGAGCTAGATCCACGAGAATGATGTCACCCAATTTATCGTATAGTATTACATATGAAAAGTGAACATGTTTCTCAATAGGAAATATTTTTTTTTATTTTATGACTTTTTGATAATTTTTTTAAAAAATGTGCAATACCTCGAGAACGGTTCATGTTAGCGTTCTAAAATTTATGCCAATCGTTTTCTAATGAAAAATTACATAAGAAATGTCTATTTGCGTAACTTTTTTAGTGGTTTTGATTTTTTAGCGATTTTTTTAAAATTTCATTCGAAAATTTAAGGGGGTTCTGAACATTCGATTACGTATAAAAACAATAGGCTTCCAGTGTTTACGGATTGTGATTTTTGTACCAAATTTGGTTCGAATCGGTCCACTCGTTCGTCAGTTATCGTCTCCACAGACTCACTGACACACACACATACTTTCACACACACACACACACACACACACACACACACACACACACACATACACACACACAGACAGCACTTCAAAAATGTTTGATTCGTGATCAGGGATACTTGAAACGTGTTCTCCCGTCGAAAACTCGAATTCGAATTTTCGACCCCGTCACAATACTTTCCTTATACATTATGTATATAAGGAAAGTAATAGATTTTTTCTTATAGTAGATACTAATATTCTTTCCAAGATATTGAATTTTCAACAATTAGTCATTTTCATTGATTTATTTTCATATTTATCCATTTGGCGAGATTTTCGTTAATTTGGCAACAGTTAAAAAAAGTCGCCAAGTTGGCGACATTCCGCCAAATTCGTCGCCAAAATCTCGACAAGCGTTATGCACTAAGAAATAAGTTATTCTTACAGCAGATAAATGACTATTGGCGTTCAAATACAAAAGTATTATTCAAAGTATCTTTTTTCAAGAATGGAACGAGCTAGATCCACGAGAATGATGTCACTCAATTTATCGCATGGTATTACATATGAAAAGTGAACAAGTTTCTCAATAGGAATTTTTTTTTTTATTTTATATGACTTTTTGATAATTTTTTTGAAAAATGTACAATATCTCGAGAACGGTTCATGTTAGCGTTCTAAAATTTATGTCAATCGTTTTCTAATAAAAAATTACATAAGAAATGTCTATTTGCGTAACTTTATTAGTGGTTTTAATTTTCTAACGATTTTGTCAAAATTTCATTCGAAAATTTAGGGGGATTCTGAACATTCGATTGCGTATAAAAACAATAGGCTTCCAGTGTTTACGGTTTGTGATTTTTGTACCAAAATTGATTCGAATCGGTCCATTCGTTCGTCAGTTATCGTCTCCACAGACTCACTGACACACACACATACTTTCACACACACACACACACACACACATACACACACACAGACATCACTTCAAAAATGTTTGATTCGTGATCAGGGATGCTTGAAACTTGCTCTCCCGTCGAAAACTCGATTTCGAATTTTCGACCCCGTCACAATACTTTCCTTATACATTATGTATATAAGGAAAGTAATAAAAATAGTGAGTAACACTGCTACTCGTTATAGATTGCTGGGAAACATTATTCCTTTCGCATATTGCGAATGGGAAAAAGTTGAGGTGTATTGTACGTACAGTCGTATAAGTTACCTTTAATACGTGACAGTTGTATAAGGTACCTAGGATAATCAATACTTATTGTTTTATTAATAATTTTTTATTTATTTTTATTTATTTTTATCTCTCAAATTATACAGTACTAATAGATTCATGGAATTCAGTTTATTTCATCCGAATCAGATCCCAAATGAAAAAATTATGGACGATAAAAAGTTGGGATGCAACATTTGAAAGCAAACATTCTAAAATGGATTGGATTAAATATTTAAATGTTTTATACTTTTCTACAAGAATTGGTTTATAAAACAGCTCAAAAGGTATATATAATCAGGATAAAAATTCTATATTGAGTTTGGCATATATATATTTTATTATTTATTTACACTCACTAACATACACACCAATATACATACACAGACTAACATACATACAAACTCACGCACTAAAACTCGTATTACTTCAAATACACATCTGAAAGGTGACAAGATTATATAATCTTTGTGGAGAGTTTTGGAAAAATTATATTGCTCGGAATTTTCTAGAACTCACCAAAGGTCGTCAAGTTGACGATATTTCATTAAATTCATGACCAAGGTCATTGAATTCAAGCGACTCGAACCTGTCACGCATGCGTAACAACATGGTGTCATTGCCGTTACATTTATCTGTTTCATCACCGTCACATTTATTTTATAATTTGCTTCATACCCCTCGCCCTAACATTTTTCTCATCAAAAATTATAATATTTATATATTAAATTTGAATTCTCTTTTAACTGAGAAATTCTTTAATATGTAGTCTTTTAAATTTACGTAACTGAAACAATATAAAAATTTAGCCGGTACAGGAACTCCACACTAGGATTATCCGGATAAAACCGGAGCATTTCCTAATCCTCCATACCAGTCTTGCATAAGCATAAACTTTCAGCGTGATATTTAAAAGTTTTCTTGGAAAACAATGCAAAGTTATTCCTTTTCACAATATTCAAAACATAACATTATTCTTACAGCGATTCTAAACTCATGTTAAGGAAAGTTCATCACGTTTAACAAATATTTATAAACACCAAAATTTTCTTCACTAATTCTGTAAGTGCTTCAGTTAAAACATAATAATTTAACGATCACGAATTCCTCAAAATGTACTGAGCGTGCACACACACACTTACACACACATAAAATTATAATAATAAATAAATGAATAAAAATGCATGTGCGCCCTTTCAATCTGCTTTTTACAAAAATAATTTATTCAGTCTATTTTTTTTTGTAAAATTGCTCTGTGTTTTTAAACATGTGTAATGCATCCATTCCCATTCAATGCAGTGGCACTCCTTGAAATCTGGAGTTTGTCTGGCAGATGCGTCATATGCAAATTCCCGCATCGAAGAATCTGTTTTGCAAATGAATGATTTTTACATGAGAGGCATTTCGTGTTATTTATCTTGGAGACTGAAACTTCAACTGGAAAATTTTTCATTGCCGGTGATTCAAATCCTGACAGGATAACAGGACGTGTCAAAATTAAAATCAAAACTCGTGTAAATTTACAGTTTTCTTTCTGAAATCCATCTTACATAATAAAAGATGTGTCTGTGCGTCGTCTGTAGTGAGAAATGAAAGTTTCAGATAACGACTTAAAATAAAATGGTAAAGAGTACTGACGACCTTGTACCATTTTTTCTACAGAATAGTTAGTACTCTTTTCTATAGAGTACTAACGACTCTGTAGAAAAAATGGTACAGAGGTATTTTAAAACACGAGATATAACGGCCTGGCGAGATTTTTTTTATTATTATTCGAATTTGATTTTAGTTATTTTATAAAACTCGATTTTGAGCGATATGTACACAAATCGGTTCCTTATTGATCGAAAATATTAGCACAAAGTTTCCATTTTGGCATCATCGGAAAGAACGAAGAGCGCCTTTTCAACAGTCTTTGAACCCAATCCGTAGGTTAATTCTATTATATTTATTCATTTATTTATTTTCAAATACATAGAAATATGCATTCAAGTTGCCTTATTCCTATTTTGGCACATCCGAAAATGTAGTATTAGCACAATTCTATACTTTTAAAACAAGAAAGATCAATCATGCTTAAAGCATTGATTAAGAAACACTTTCCAACTTCAATGCAATTTTATTTAAACATGTCTAAATTGTAATACATTCCTCGGTAATATTTTAAAACTTCTCACAATAATACATTGATTTATTATAGCTGAAAACTTAAACATTCATCCTAAAAAATGAACTTCATTCAAATGACGGCATTGAAATATAAATTGCCTGGTTTAAACATCTCTAAAATGTGATATATTACTCGGTAACAATTTTAGAATTATCATAATACCACGATAATTTATTATATTTAAAAACTTCATCGAAAACAACTGAAATTCATTCAAATGACGTCATAGAAAAAATAACACGCCTGGCTCTCTCTAAAAAAACAGCATTTCATTCATAAATAATTTCCCATTCATGTCATTCATCACAATACTATAATAATTTATTTTATTTAAAAATTAAGACCATGGAGGTACAAGTCATTTAACTCTATGCTTAAAACTTCATCGAAAATATCGTCTTCTTCTCTGTGTAAAATCAATGAATGTTTCATTCATATTAGCTATATTTCAGGTTCCATGAGCTAAATAATTTTGCGTTAAAGAAATTCAGCATTTCTTATACAACTCATCCTACATATTTTGCTGTTTACATTTCACATAAGTGAAAAATAGGCTTCGTTAGAGAAATAATCAAAGTTGGATGCTCATTTAAACTCAAATATATTGTCATTGCGTTGTTTCAGTATGTAGATGCACAGAATTTAAGCGAAAATAAAGAGGTTTTACGACGAATACAACACTCAATATGAATTAAAAAGAACTTTAAAAATGACGATTTTGAGACAAGATGGATGCCGTATTATATTTTGAAGTTGGTCACGTGATCGTTTCATATCATGGTCAAGTGATCGCTTCATGTAAGAGGTGTAATAATTATTTTAATTTTTATTTAAAAACTACTGAATATATTTCGCTGAATTTTATTTTATATATTTTATGGAACAATTTGAATATTACCTAAAATTTTTGAAGCAATTTGTGAAATTTAAATCCGCTTAAAAAATGTTTGAAAAATTTGGTCCCATTGGGTTCAATGTATTTCATTTTTTCAACCCGGGTTCAATCCAAAACTAATTGGGAGATATTATTCATTTATATTCCCATAGGTCCTACAGACCGTCTGAACAACATACTAAAATTTCATTTTGATTAAGTCATTTTTACGGCAGTTATCGTGCTAACGAGCAGACAGACAGACAGACAGAATGAACAAAGTCATACACACTTTTCAACTTTGTTGTAAAGTGTTAACAAGAAAGATCAATCATGCATAAGCATTGATTATGAAACACTTTCCAACTGAAATGTAATTTCATTTAAAAATTTCTAAAATGTGATTCATTCAGTGGTAATATATTTTACATTATCACAGTACTACAGTAATTTATTATACTTAAATATTTAAAACTGTATCGAAATATAAATCATCTGATTCTTTATGCAAAATCAATGAATATTTCATTCATATAACTTGTATTCCAGACTCCAGAGCTAAATAATTTTGTGTGAAAAAAATTCAGCAATTCTTATGTAATTCATCTTACAATCGCTTGAGATATTTGCATTCTGCATATGTTAAAATTAGGCTTCCTTGAAGAAATAATAAAAGTTTAGGGATCATTTAAAAGCACAACTATTGTAATTGCATAGGCACGGAATTTAGATACACAGATAATACACAGATAATATATATGTGTATGTGTATGTACTCAAAGTATTGGAATCGTGCCGAAGATCGGAACTCGAATTTTCAAAGGATCTACACGTTTTGGGACTTCTAGAACACGAAAAAACTACTTTTAGGAAGACGTCTGTGTGTGTAAGGGTGTATCTGTGTATGTTTCTGTGTGTCTGTGTGGATATTACATCCACTCTAATTGAAAAACTAATGGACCGAATTTCATACAATTTGGTAGGTATGTTTTTTGTGGGAAATCCTGATGTTCATTAGATTATAGTACGATTCGTAATAAAAGAATCTGCCTTCTTTGCGAAATGGCCGCAGAAATTGCCTTTATCCACTCCAGCTAAAAACTAATGAACCAAATTTAACAAAATTTGGAGTATAATATTTCAATAACCTACAAGTGATTTATATACCAAATTTAACAAAATTTTGTATATAAATCATTTGTAGGTTATTCTACTACGATTCGGGAAAAAGGAACGGGCTATTTTTGCGAAATGGCCAGCAAAAATCGTTATATATAAAAATAAAAGACTACGTGTGCTCAATTATATCAATTAAATTCCTATTTTATATGTGATTTTTGACAACAAAAAGAATAAGACTAACCCCATTACTCTAGGACTGGCCGTTCTTGAGATATTCTAGTTTTTTCGCGTTTTCGCTACGCCACCTTTGACAATAAGTCCAGCTATCAAATGAGAACCAAATTTAAGTTTAACGTGTAAATTCAATGTCATTTAAAATACTTATGTTGTGCAGATAAACTCAAATTATCATTGAATAAATAAAGAGAACGAATATGAGTCTGCAGAGAAAGACATGTGCTGTCCACATCAGAATTTTTAACAATATTACACCAATGATTTATAGAAGTGAACGGGGATTATTTTCAGGCCATTTCGAAAAAAATGTATGATCTATATTTAAAGATCCATCAAATTTTTGTCGAATAAAATGTTCAACAAATTTAAGCTGTGTACCAAATTTTAACTCTCTAGGACGTAGGAAAGTGCATTTAAAATGCCATCAATTAAATTTATCAAGAAGAGTTATATAAAATTTAAAAAAAATGAAAAATTGTTATCTACCAAATTTATTTTAAAATATGAAGCCACTCCCATATGCAAAACGTTTAAACAAATGGAGAGATATTTAGTATATAATATCTCTCTCTTTTCTTTCTGGAAGATATCCCAAAGTCAGAATTTAATTGAATTTGTTTTTTTCCCTATATTAAATAATTTTTTTAATTAAAAAACTACTTAACATATTTTACTGAATTTTTTTTTATATATTCTATGGGATAATGTGAATATTTCCTAAAAATTTCGAAGCAATTCGTGAATTTTAAAGTTACTTAAAAAATGTTTGAAAAATTAGGTCCCATAGGGTTCAATGTATTTCATTTTTTCAACCCGGGTTCAATAAAAAACTAATTGGGTGATATTATTTATTTATATTCCCATAGGTCCTACAGACCGTCTGAACAACATACTAAAATTTCATTTTGATAAACTCATTTTTACGGCAGTTATCGTGCTAACGGACAGACAGACAGACAGACAGAATGAACAAAGTCATAAACACTTTTCAACTTTGTTGTAAAGTGTTAAAAAGAGCATATATCTTCGCATTCTGACAAAAAATAAATAATTACGATTTTGGAACAAACGCATAAAAATTGAAATTTTAGATTCCGCTAATGAAGTGCGTTTCATTTTTATCTCGCTTCCCCGTTGTTATGCAATGGGCTGGAAGTTGCTAAGAGGAAAAGTGGCTGTGCGTATGCGTGGTGGCAAAACAGGCGATATGGAAATTTAATGGCTTTAGACCTGTATTATTTATGTAGCGGACGCTTATTTGGGATCCGGGCAACGCCAAATAATACGTCCTAGTGCTTCAAAAGTAGAGAAAGATAATTGTTTTGCAGAAAAATACATTACGCCATAACGTCATTTCTGAGTTGAGATGTAATTATCTCGCATCTACTTTATATCCCGTAGATGGTTAAAATGTGGATAGCACATGACTTTCTCTACAAAACACAATGACTTTAATTCTTCGACAGCGAAATAATAATGTGCAAGATTCTCGGCATAATGTTTTGGCATTAATTTTAAACCATATTAATTGAAAGTGGACACTTTTGACCCAAACATAATGAGTTTATTCATACTTACGTACAAAATACTCATTAAAATATAATTGACATATAATAAGTAACCCGTAAAATATATGGCGTTGAAGGATTTGTTGCATAATATTACGTGTGGAATGATAACATATTTGATTTTTCTTGCTTTTTAATGTCTTGTGAATTTTTGATAAATTGATTCTTAAAATACACAGTATCTCGAAAGGGTTCAAGCTAGCGTTCTGTAGTTTGTGTCATTTGTTTTCTAGTAAGAAATTACTTATAAAATGACAATTTCTTTCTAATTACTTCCATCGAAGATGCTTGGAACCTGTACCTGAATTATAAGTTCGGAGTTATTAGAGCAAAGCTAGCTTTTGCTCTAATCTTATAATGTCGGTCCCAGAACTACTTTGCTTTTCCCCAGGACTACTTTGTTTTTCCCCAGAACTGTTTTGCTTTTTCCTAAAACTGCTTTGCTTTTCCCTAAAACTGCTTTGCTTTTCCTTAAAATTGCTTTGCCTTTCCCTAAAACTGCTTTGCCTTTCCCTAAAACGTAATAACTGAAAGTACTGATTTCTTAAAGATTCTTTTAAATTCCCTTGAAAATTGTGCAATAATAGTGCATTCTAACGAAATAGTGCATTCTAACGTTTTATTATAGCTTTCATTTCCTAATAATAAATGGCATATAAAATGACTATTTATTTATCAGTATTAACGCTCCTGATTTTTTAGTGATCTTTTCAAAACTTTATTCGAAAATTGGTGAAAGTGGTCCCGTACACTCAATTGCGTTTAAAATTAATTGGGTTACATTGTTCACTGATTGTAATAATCGTACCAAATTATTTTCGAATTGCTTCATTCCTTCATCATGTATTGCCTCCATAGACTTACAGACACACACACACATGCACGCACACACACGCACATACACATACACGCACATACACACACACGCACTCACGCACACTAACATACACACTAACATACATACATACAAACACCCACACACGCACGCACTAACATACGCACTAACATACATACACAGACAAACATACATGCACAGACTATCATACATACAAACACACACACTAACTTAAACATACACACCAACATACACACACACACACTAACATACACGTACATTAGCATACACATACACACTATCACACACTAGCATACACTAACACACACTAACACACACTGACACACTCGGCCCCATAAATGTTCGATTGGAGTTAAGCGTTCGATACTTAAAACGTACTCTTCCGTCGACAGTTCGACTTGGAATTTTCGAATCCCATCACAATACTTTCTCTATACATTATACTGTGTGTATAGATAAAGTAGAAATATGCATCTTTTTCAGATTTAATATCGAAATAATCCATATAAATTCTTTAAATGTTTATTTTTTTTCAAGTTGGTGACAACAGTGGGTCTGTGGAGACGATAACTGACGAACGAATGGACCGATTTGAACCAAATTTGGTGCAAAAATCACAATCTGTAAACACTGGAAGCCTATTGCTTTTTTACGTAATCGAATGTTCGGAACCCCCCCTAAATTTTCGAATGAAATTTTGAAAAAATCGTCAAAAAATCAAAACCACTAATAAAGTTACGCAAATAGACATTTCTTATGTAATTTTTCATTAGAAAACGATTGACATAAATTTTAGAACGCTAACACGAACCGTTCTCGATATTTATTGCACATTTTTCAAAAAAATATCAAAAAGTCATATAAAATAAAAAAAAATATTTCCTATTGATAAACATGTTCACTTTTCATATGTAATACCATGCGATAAACTGGGTGATATCATTCTCGTGGATCTACCTCTTTCCATTCATGAAAAAAGATACTCTGAGTAATACTTTTGTAATTGAACACTAATAGTCATTTATCTACTGTAAGAATAACTTATTTCTTAGTGCATAACGCTTGGCGAGATTTTGGCTACGAATTTGTCGGAATGTCGCCAACTTGGCGACTTTTTGAAATATTACCAAATTAACAAAAATCTCGCCAAATGTATAAAAATGACGCTAAATCAATGAAAATGACGACTAATTGTCGAAAATCCAATGTTTCGGAAAGAATAATAGTATCTACTATAAGAAAAACCTATTTTTTTACTGTAAAAGTAGTAAATTCATTACATTATATAAGGAAAGTCATGTGTTGCCCACATCAGATTTTTTAGTAACGTTAGCATCATAGACTAGATCAAATCACCAAGACAGCAATATACTGTATACTAATATTATTCACATTAACACTTAAAAATTACTGCATTAAAACATAACTAATAGAAACTTCCTAAATACAGTATTAAATACAAAACACTAGTCTACTAGTTCCGAAAACAAATACTACCAATCTTCTTCTGGATCAGCGAAACGTTGCCGACTTCAATTGAGTAAGTGAAATCGCACTTCTTGTCAGTTCTGTTCAGGAGGTTGTTATTTGTCTTGGGAACTGGTAGACCAGTTTTTATATTGAATGTTGCATTTCAGAAGTTTTTATTTATTGTGACTAAGATCAATGTGTGAGATAAAAGAGAAACCAAAAAGATGTCATAAATATGTAGAAGTTAGATGACAGTAGGAGCGCGTGGTAAAGCATAGGCCAGACAACATGGCATAGTTTATAAGCAATAAATAGAAATGAAACTCAAACGCTATCTTATGGGGAGGGCAACGTCAGCAAGGGGAAGACAATTCCTCATGCAATCAGGACTGACCCATAAATCACATACACTAATGAGGGAACTTGCATCACTAATAGAATTCGAGGGTGTTGAAAGAAGCCGTTTCTCCGCGAAGCCGAATTCAATGAAAATGTTAGCTCGACTAAAAAACACAAAGAAAGATGTTAAAATTGAGAAAAGACTATTCATGAATTCGTTTGCCTAAAAATCACAGGATCAAATGGTCTGGATAATTTCTTAAGAATTTCAAATAGTGTGCACTTGAAAGTCAGGTTAAGGCCCTGTCAGTGCAGTAATGGTGTCAACGAGTGTCCAATAAGGTACAGTGGAACATGCTAATTTCTATATGTTCATCAGTCAAGTATTTAATACAAAAATTAATTTCGACCTGCTACTGTCCACACTGATCTCTCTCTCTCTCTCTGTATCCATCTATCTATCTCTCTAACTATCTATCTATATCTCTACATATTACCTATATCTCTGTCCCTTTCTTTCTTTTTCTCTCTTTCTTTATTTTTCTCTCTCGTTCTCTCTCTCTTTCTCTCTCTCTTTCTCTCTCTCTTTCTCTCTCTCTTTCTCTTTCTCTTTCTTTCTCTCTCTTTCTTTCTCTCTTTTTATTTCTCTCTCTCTTTCTTTCTCTCTCTTTTTCTTTCTATCTCTTTCTTTCTTTCTCTCTCTCTGTCTTTTTCTCTCTCCTTCTATTTCTCTCTTTCCTTCTCCCTCTCTTTCTCTCTCTTTCCCTCTCTTTCTTTATCTCTGTTTTGCTTTCTCTCTCTCTTTATTTCTTTCTCTGTCTCTTTGTTCCTTTCTCTCTTCCTTTTTCTCTCTTTCTTTTCCTCTCTTTCTTTCACTCTCTCTCTCTCTCTTTTTCTTACTCGCCATCTCTCTCTCACACACATACGCGGACGATCTTCCAATTGTTCGAAATGAAGTAAGGAGATATTAGAACGAGCTTATCAGTTCAAATCTCGAATTCCAAAATTATCGATAAAGCAATACTTTTCCCACATTAGAGAAAATAAAATACTTTATTAATAAAGCAGATATAACAAAATAAATAGTATCAATATATCTCGGAAGCGAAACTAGTTTATTTTGTTAGGAATAAAAAAATAAAGCATTTACAATAACAAGCTCTAAAAACTATTTGCAGACTCTTTACAGGATTAGCTGGTGTAATTCATTTATTTATTCTTTTTGGTGAAGGAAGTTTGTTTTGCTTTTGATACATGTTGATACCTTTAATTATTTCATATATTATTTTTATAACAAAGTAAATAGTACAGGTATTCTTGTTTGTAACAGTTAATGCGAACATATATCTCGATATTAAAAATCTGATGTGGGCAGCACATAACTTTCATATTATAATGCAATGAATTTACTACTTTTACAGTTAAAAAATCTGATGTGGGCAACATCTGATGTGATCAGGACTTTCCTTATATAATACAATGAATTTACTACTTTTACAGTTAAGAAAAATGTTATTCTTATAGTAGATACTTATATTCCTTCCAAGATATTGAATTTTCTTCAATTAGTCGTCATTTTCATTGATTTATCGACATTTTTATCAATTTGGCGAGATTTTTGTTAATTTGGCAAGAACTAAAAATGTCGCCAAGTTGGAGATATTCCGCCAAATTCGTCGCCAAAATCTCGCCAAGCGTTATAGACGGAGAAATAAGTTATTCTTACAGCAGATAAATGTCTATTGGCGTACAAATACAAAAGTATTACTCAAAGTATCTTTTTTCATGAATGGAACGAGCTAGATCCACGAGAATGATGCCACCAAATTTATCGTATGGTATTACATATGAAAGGTGAACACATTTCTCAATAGGAAATATTTTTTTTATTTTATATAACTTTTTGATAATTTTTTTTAAAAATGTGCAATATCTCGAGAACGGTTTACGTTAGCGTTCAAAAATTTATGTCAATCGTTTTCTAATGAAAAATTACATAAGAAATGTGTATTTGTGTAACTTTATTAGCGGTTTTGATTTTTTAACGATTTTTTCAAAATTTCACTCAAAAATTTAGAGGGGTTCTGAACATTCGATTGCGTATAAAAACAATAGGCTTCCAGCGTTAATTGATTGTGATTTTTGTATCAAATTTCGTTCGAATCGGTCCATTCGTTCGTCAGTTATCGTCTCCAAAGACTCACTGACACACACACACACACACACATACAAACACACAGACATCACTTCAAAAATGTTTGATTCGTGATCAGGGATGCTTGAAACGTGCTCTCCCGTCGAAAACTCAAATTCGAATTTTCGACCCCGTCACAATACTTTCCTTATACATTATGTATATAAGGAAAGTAAAAAGTCATTCTTACAGTAGATACTTATATTCTTTCCAAGATATTAAGTTTTCGTCAATTGGTCGTCATTTTAATTTATTTAGGGTCATTTTTATCCATTTGGCGAGATTTGTTAATTTGGCAACATTTAAAAATGTCGCCAAGTTCGCGACATTCTGCTAAATTCGTCGCCAAAATCTTGCCAAGCTTTATGGATGGAGAAATAAGTTATTCTTACAGAGGATAAATGACTATTGGCGTTCAAATACAAAAATATTACTCAAAGTATCTTTTCTCGTGAATGGAACGAGTTACATCCACGAGAATGATGTCACCCAATCTATCGCATGATATTACATATGAAAAGTGAACATGTTTCTTAACAGTTAATAAATTTTTTTAACTTATGGGATTTTTTAATAAATGTATTTGAAAAATGTGCAATCTCGAGAACGGTTCATGCCAGAGTTCTAAAATTTATGTCAATCGTTTTCTAAGGAAAAATTACATAAGAAATGTCTATTTGCGTAACTTTTTTAAAGGTTTTGATTTTTTGATTATTTTTTCAAAATTTCACTCGAAAATTTAGGGGGGTTCTGAACATTCGATTGTGTTTTAAAACAATAGGCTTCCAGTATTTATGGATTGTGATTTTTGTACCATTCATTCGAATCGCTCCATTCGTTCGTGAGATATCGTCTCCACAGACTCACTGACACACACACGCACACATACAAATCACTTCAAAAATGTTCGATTCGTGATCAGGGGTGGAACGTGCTCTCCCGTCGAAAACTCGAATTCGAATTTTCGACCCCGTCACAATACTTTCCTTATACATTATGTATATAAGGAAAGTAATATAACATTTGGTGCACTTGTAGAGAAAGATTTGGGGAATATGCTGAAATAAACCGTTTTGTTATATATGTAGTTTAAAAAATATTTAATGTGAAAGATAAAAAAATCTGATGTGGGCAACACATGACTTTCCTTATATAATGTAATTAATTTACTACTTTTACAGTACAAAAAGTAGGTTTTTCTTATAGTAGATACTAATATTCTTTCCAAGATATTAAATTTTCGACAATGAGTCGTCATTTTTATCCATTTGGCGAGATTTTCGTTAATTTGACAACATTTCAAAAAGTCACCAAGTTGGCGACATTCCGCCAAATTCGTCGCCAAAATCTCGCCAAGCGTTATGCACTGGGAAATAAGTTATTCTTACAGCAGATAAATGACTATTGGCGTTCAAACACAAAAGTATTACTAAAAGTATATTTTTTCATGAATCGAATGAGCTAGTTCCACGAGAATGATGTAACCCAATTTATCGCATGGTATTACATATGAAAAGTGAACAATAGGAATTTTTTTTTATGTGACTTTTTAATAATTTTTTTTTTAAAAATGAACAATATCTCGAGAACGGTTCATGTTAGCGTTCTAAAATTTATGTCAATCGTTTTCTAATGAAAAATTACATAAGAAATGCCTATTTGCGTAACTCTATTAGTGGTTTTGATTTTTTGACGATTTTTTTAAAATTTCATTCGAAAATTTATGGGGGTTCTTAACATTCGATTGCATATAAAAGCAATAGGCTTCCAGTGTTTACGGATTGTGATTTTTGTACCAAATTTTGTTCGAATCGGTCCATTCGTTCGTCAGTTATCGTCTCTACAGTCTCACTGACACACACACACAGACACATACACACACACACACACACACACACACACACACACACACACACAGACATCACTTCAAAAATGTTTGATTCGTGATCAGGGATGCTTGAAACGTGCTCTCCCGTCGAAAACTCGAATTCGAATTTTCGACCCCGTCACAATACTTTCCTTATACATTATTTATATAAGAAAAGTAATATTTGAGCTGCAAGTTTGCGTCCTGAATAGACTAACAATTGCTAGACCACGAATTTTTTCAATCAGGTACCTACATAGTTAAAATTTTTCAGGATGAAGGCCTTTTTATTTAATTTCGATCTAGTTTAAGACATATTTAACTTTTCATGCACTTCTGAATAGAGAAGCGATCTTTTGTATCGACAGACACATCCATCGATATTCTCTGTCTCTTAACGCAAAAAGTGCATCATGCAAAACTACGAAATTTGGTACATTTATAGAGAAATAATAGAGTAACATGATGACATCAATAGTTTATCGATTTAAACTTCAATTTAGCTTGAAATAGATCTCTGCAAGTAGGAGGCTAGTTTTAGGCCCCTAGTTACTTTCCTTACATACAAAATGTATAAGAAAAGTACTGTGACGGGGTCGAAAATTCGAATTCGAGTTTTCGACGGGAGAACACGTTTCAAGCATCCCTGATCACGAATCAAACATTTTTGAAGTAATATCTGTGTGTGTGTGTGTGTGGAAGTATGTGTGTGTGTGTGTGTGTGTGTGTGTGTGTGTGAAAGTATGTGTGTGTGTGAGAGTGTGTGTGTGTGTGTGTGTGTGTGTGTGCGTGTGTGTGCGTGCGTGCGTGTGTGTGTGTGTGTGTGTGTCAGTGAGTCTGTGGAGACGATAATTGACTGACGAATGAACCGATTCTAACAAAATTTGGTACAAAAATCACAATCCATAAACACTGGAAGCCTATTGTTTTTATACGCAATCGAATGTTCAGAACCCCCCTAAATTTTCGAATGAAATTTTGAAAAAATCGTCAAAAAATCACAACCACTAATAAAGTTACGCAAATAGACATTTCTTATATAATGTTTCATTAGGAAACGATTGACATAAATTTTGGAACGCTAACATGAACCGTTCTCGAGATATTGTACATTTTTCAAAAAAAATTATCAGAAAGTCATATAAAATAAAAAAAAAAATTTCCTATTGAGAAACATGTTCACTGTTCATATGTAATACCATGCGATAAATTGGGTGACATCAGACTCGTGGATCTAACTCGTTCCATTTATGAAAAAAGATACTTTTGTATTTGAACGCCAATAATCATTTATCTGCTGTAAGAATAACTTATTTCTTCATCCATAACGCTTGGCGAGATTTTGGCGACGAATTTGGCGAAATGTCGCCAACTTGGAGACTTTTTGAAATGTTGCCAAATTAAATAAAATCTCGCCAAATGGATAAAAATTACGCTAAATCAATGAAAATTACAACTAATTTTCGAAAACTCAATATCTTGAAAAGAATAATAGTATCTACTATAAGAAAAACTTATTTTTTTTACTGTAAAAGTAGTAAATTCATTATATTATATAAGGAAAGTCATGTGTTGCCCACATCAGTTTTTTATTAAAATGATCTATACTAGGCTCTCTCTGGAGATCCAAAACTGAAGTCAATCAAAGTATCTAGCTACATATATATACAAATAACTGAGACGTTTATTTACTCAATGTAGTAAAATTCTAAATGTATCAAATCCAAAACTATTAAATCTTAAATAATTAATGTACATTGTTAATGAAGTCATGGTCAAACGGTGTTAATGAAGCTACTCTCGTAAATAAAATTGAACATCTATCTGTTTGTCTCATCATTACAGGTGAACGGATATACTAAATAACCTGAAATTTTGATAGATACCTTTGGTTATGGTCACGTTTAACGTTTAAACGCCCTTCTGTCCTATTTACACATCTCCCTGCTTCTTTGAAAGTTTCCTGACCATGGAATTAGAAAGAAGGAGATAAAACTCCTATGGATAAAACGCTTGAAAATGCCATAATGCTTTGAGAATTATATCAAGGGGTCGCTAGTGTTATTAAAGTAGCTGCTACTTTTAGTTACCACAATAGAAAAGCGTAGTATTTAGTATATGTACATTTGATTATTTTTAAATTAAAAATTTCCTAATTATGAGTATAATTAACCAGTATTTTTACTTTCCCTGCAATACATGGTAATGTATAGGGAAAGTATTGGAATCATGTCGAAACTCGCAACTCGAGTTTTCGAAGGAACTACACGTTTCGAGACCTCTAGTATACGAAAAAACTATTTTTATCGCGACGTCTGTGAGTGTGTATGTGTGTGTGTCTGTATGTGTGTCTGTGTGTCTGTCTGTCTGTGTGTCTGTCTGTCTGTGCAATGCATGTATCCACTCTAACTCAAAAACTAATGGACCGAATTTCATAAAATTTGGTAGGTAAGTCACTTATATGTGATCCTAATGCTGATTAGTTTTGGGTACTATTCGGAATCCGTTTTTTGCGAAATGGCCCTCAAAAATTACCTGTATTCACTGTAACTGCAAAACTAATTGATCAAATTTTACAAAATTTGGTACATAAGTCACTTGTAGATCATCCTGGTGCTGATTAGATTTTAATACGATTCGAAATAGAAGAACCTGCATTTTTTTACGAAATGGCCCGCAAAAATTGTATATTTCCACTCTAACTCAACTAATCGACTAAATTTCATAAAATTTGGTAGATAAGTAACTTGTGGTCGACCCTGGTGCTGATTAGATTTTGGTACGATTCGGAAAAGAACAACCTGCCTTTTTTTACGAGGTCGGCAAAAATTGTATATTTCCACTCTAAATCAACTAATCGACTAAATTTCATAAAATTTGGTAGATAAGTCACTTGTGGTCGACGCTGGTGCTATATAGGTTTTAGTACGATTCTAAAAAGCACAACCTGCCTTTTTTTAGGAAATTGTCCGCAAAAATGTCATATATCCACACTAGCTAAAATACTAATTGACCAAATTTCACAAAATTTGGTAAATGAGTTAGTTGTGGGATACTCTGGTGCTGATTAAATTTTGGTACAATTCGGAGAACAACCTGCCTTTTTTTACGAAATGCCTTTTATTAAAAATCGCAAAAATCTAGAAAAAAAAAGACTATATATGCTCAAATTTATTAATTAAATTCTTGTTTTATACGCAATTTTTGACGAGGAAAAGAATATAACACACTCCATTATGCTTTAGGACTAACCGTTCTCAAGGTTTTAGATGTTTCTTGCATTTGTGTTACGCCGATTTTGGGAAAAATGTCCAATTACCAAATAAAAACAAAAATTGAATTAAAAATGCAAATTTAGTGTTATTTGGCGCAATTAATCTCAATCCAACTAATTATTAAACAAATAAAGAAAATATGTATTTGAGTCTGCAGGGAAAGTCATGTGCTGCTCACATCAGATTTTTATAGTTGTACGATAAAGTACTAAATAGTGGGAGATAAAAATAAATCGAAAGGCAAAATAATTTTGAATACCTAAGAAAATTCTTTCTTTTTAACACTTTACAACAAAGTTGAAAAGTGTTTATGACTTTGTTCATTCTGTCTGTCTGTCTGTCTGTCTGTCTGTCTGTCTGTCTGTCTGTCTGTCTGTCCGTTAGCACGATAACTGCCGTAAAAATGAGTTTATCAAAATGAAATTTTAGTATGTTGTTCAGACGGTCTGTAGGACCTATGGGAATATAAATAAATAATATCACCCAATTAGTTTTTTATTGAACCCGGGTTGAAAAAATGAAATACATTGAACCCTATGGGACCTAATTTTTCAAACATTTTTTAAGTAAATTTAAAATTCACGAATTGCTTCGAAATTTTTAGGAAATATTCACATTATCCCATAGAATATATAAAAAAAAATTCAGTAAAATATGTTAAGTAGTTTTTTAATTAAAAAAATTATTTAATATAGGGAAAAAAACAAATTCAATTAAATTCTGACTTTGGGATATCTTCCAGAAAGAAAAGAGAGAGATATTATATAATAAATATCTCTCCATTTGTTTAAACGTTTTGCATATGGGAGTGGCTTCATATTTTAAAATAATTTTGGTAGATAACAATTTTTCATTTTTTTAAAATATTATATAACTCTTCATGATAAATTTAATTGATGGCATTTTAAATGCACTTTCCTACGTCCTAGAGAGTTAAAATTTGGTACACAGCTTAAATTTGTTGAACACTTTATTCGACAAAAATTTGATGGATCTTTAAATATAGATCATACATTTTTTTCGAAATGGCCTGAAAATAATCCCCGTTCACTTCTATAAATCATTGGTGTAATATTGTTAAAAATTCTGATGTGGACAGCACATGTCTTTCTCTGCAGACTCATATTCGTTCTCTTTATTTATTCAATGATAATTTGAGTTTATCTGCACAACATAAGTATTTTAAATGACATTGAATTTACACGTTAAACTTAAATTTGGTTCTCATTTGATAGCTGGACTTATTGTCAAAGGTGGCGTGAGTAATGGGGTTAGTCTTATTCTTTTTGTTGTCAAAAATCACATATAAAATAGGAATTTAATTGATATAATTGAGCACACGTAGTCTTTTATTTTTATATATAACGATTTTTGCTGGCCATTTCGCAAAAATAGCCCGTTCCTTTTTCCCGAATCGTAGTAGAATAACCTACAAATGATTTATATACAAAATTTTGTTAAATTTGGTATATAAATCACTTGTAGGTTATTGAAATATTATACTCCAAATTTTGTTAATTTTGGTTCATTAGCTTTTAGCTAGAGTGGATAAGGGCAATTTCTGCGGCCATTTCGCAAAGAAGGCAGATTCTTTTATTACGAATCGTACTATAATCTAATGAACATCAGGATTTCCCACAAAAAACATACCTACCAAATTGTATGAAATTCGGTCCATTAGTTTTTCAATTAGAGTGGATGTAATATCCACACAGACACACAGAAACATACACAGATACACCCTTACACACACAGACGTCTTCCTAAAAGTAGTTTTTTCGTGTTCTAGAAGACCCAAAACGTGTAGATCCTTTGAAAATTCGAGTTCCGATCTTCGGCACGATTCCAATACTTTGAGTACATACACATACACATATATATTATCTGTGTATTATCTGTGTATCTAAATTCCGTGCCTATGCAATTACAATAGTTGTGATTTTAAATGATCCCTAAACTTTTATTATTTCTTCAAGAAAGCCTAATTTTAACATATGCAGAATGCAAATATCTCAAGCGATTGTAAGATGAATTACATAAGAATTGCTGAATTTTTTTCACACAAAATTATTTAGCTCTGGAGTCTGGAATACAAGTTATATGAATGAAATATTCATTGATTTTGCATAAAGAATCAGATGATTTATATTTCGATACAGTTTTAAATATTTAAGTATAATAAATTACTGTAGTACTGTGATAATGTAAAAGATATTACCACTGAATGAATCACATTTTAGAAATTTTTAAATGAAATTACATTTCAGTTGGAAAGTGTTTCATAATCAATGCTTATGCATGATTGATCTTTCTTGTTTAACACTTAACAAAGTTGAAAAGTGTTTATGACTTTGTTCATTCTGTCTGTCTGTCCGTTAGCACGATAACTGCCGTAAAAATGACTTAATCAAAATGAAATTTTAGTATGCTGTTCAGACGGTCTGTAGGACCTATGGGAATATAAATAAATAATATCACCCAATTAGTTTTGGATTGAACCCGGGTTGAAAAAATGAAGTACATTGAGCCCTATGGGACCTAATTTTTCAAACATTTTTTAAGTGGATTTAAAATTCGCAAATTGCTTCGAAAATTTTAGGTAATATTCAAATTGTTCCATAAAATATATAAAAAAAATTTAGCGAAATATATTCAGTAGTTTTTTAAATAAAAATCAAAATAATAATAACATATCTTATATGAAGCGATCACGTGACCTTGATCTGAAAATATCACGTGATCCACTTCAAAATGATATATGACATCCCTCTTGTCTCAAAATCGTGATTTTTAAAGTTCTTTTTAATTCATATTGAGTGTTGTATCCGTCCTAAAATCACTTTATTTTTGCATGAATTCTGTGCATCTACGTACTGAAACAACGCAATTACAATATATTTGAGTTTAAATGATTATCCAAATTTGATTATTTCTACAACGAAGCCTATTTTTCACTTATGTAAATTGTAAACAGAAAAATATGTAGAATGAGTTGTATTAGAATTGCTGTATTTCTTTAACACAAAGTAATTTAGTTCATGGAGTCTGCATGGCTGATATGAATGAAATATTGATTGATTTTATAAAGAGAAGGACGATTTTTTTCGATGAAGTTTTAAGCATGGAGTTTAATTACTTGTAGCTCCATGGTCTTAATTTTTAAATAAAATAAATTATTATAGTATTGTGATGAATGAAATGAATGGGAAAAAGTTAGACAAGTTTATAGACAAGTTCAAAATATATAAAAGTTTCAAATTCACAAAGCATTCTTAAAATCAATCGTAACCAGACATTTCATATTATCCTAAAATAGTTTATGTTGCGTTTTCAAAATTAATAACGAATTTAAAAAATAAACTTCTATACCCAACTTCATGTATTTACATAACTATACCATGATTCACAACCCCACCTATTTGATGAAATTATTCGGAGTGTTAAGTCCCCTTTGATATCTGCCAGTGTAATCAAATTCCTGCACCTGAGCCTACTTCGGTACTGATCTTGAAACCCGCCACGAAATCCCTTATTTTTAAAGATTAAATGCTTATTAAAGCCAGCTCCGGGAGAGGTTTGAGCTGGTGAATAAATTAACATTCTCAAAGAGGTGCGAATGGGTGTTAGGAAATGGTTGCCCATTCGTCGGACATTTCCCACGGAAAAGAATTTTTAATCACGCGTTATCGCGGTACTGCAAAGGGGATGTTGGTATATTTTCATTTCTCTTAATATTGTTACGCATACCTAAAGTTATATCTTCGTAGCATATTCTCTGTCCCCGCAAGGTAAAATGACATTTATAAGCAACCATTGTTATTTGAAGTCGCTGGACTTTGGCGACAAATTTGATGAAATATCGTAAACTTGATGAGTTTGGGAATGTTGTAGTTTGGTTAAAATTTTCTAGTATTTCGTAGTTGTTTTATTTCCAAAATTTTCCGCAGAAGATATAATCTAGGACATATGAAAGCCCAGTAGATTGCAACCGGATGACGATTTCGATTCCCGGCTCAGTCCAAACTTTTCCCGTGTTCACGTGAAGTCCAAACTTTTCCCGTGTTCACGTGAAGTACAAGCACGTTAAATATGTGGGTTGTAAGTCATTCCGAGAGATTGGGAGTAGGGAAAGGAGTGTACGCTCCCCTTGGATGCCGCCCCCACTTTGTTCCGGTCTAAATTGGGTGGAACTTCCCGGCCGTCCAAACAGATACCTTGCGCTTTCGGGTAGATCGGACGGCCTGGGTCGAAAAAGAAGTTATAACCTGGTGATCGCTCAGTTAGCAAAAGTGATATGAATAGAATTGCCACTGATCAAAGTTTGGAAAATATTATCTTTTGTTTCGTGAATTTGTTGAGCATTTAATTGCTGTCACATTATACTCGAAAGTTCCTTTGTGACTCTGTTTAATAGAGAGTTGTTGATATTTGACCTTTCTTGTTAACACTTACTGATGTTATGAAAAAAGCGTTAGTTATACAGACATTTGGACTCATCTATATATCCTAAGAAAACTCCCATGATTTCAGAGGATAAGTCGTAATAATATTTATCGAAAGAGAAACAGAGATAATAATCAATAGAAAGTTTTTACGATTTTCATATAAATTCTTGCAAACTGTCTTAAGTAAAATATCCTTTTGTAAACATGAGATCCCTCAATACAAGAACCTTTCATAATACTCCTATTCACGGAAACGAGACATGTAGATATAAAGAGGTGTTGCATCGGGAAAATCTTATTTCACTTTTTCATGTTTTTCCTCCGTTATTCAATTTTTGACCGTCAAGTTCTTTGCCTTTAAAATTGTTTCGTTTATTGAGAAAAATGTCCATTATATGGCATCACTGGTATCAATGAGATCAAAAGGGGAAACGAATAGTGTGCTACGCTTTCGTGTTTAAAGCGAAACTTCTTCATATTTTACCACTAAAATAGTGTTTTTATAACTTTGACTGAATGAAAGGCTCTTTACGGTATACTTTTATTGTAGTTTTTAAACACAAATGTCCGTAATTTCAGTTAGAAAACAGAATGCATTTGACTAAAGTGAGATGCGCAGATTTGGGATTATAAAGTTTGACTTTGAAAAGCTGAAATAGTTTTCGAACCGAATCTTATAAATGAAATGTCTGATGAATTGATATCAAGAGTGAAGATAGGCTTGTAAAGAACCTTGCTGCCCCAACCGGGAATCGAACCCTAGATCTTCAAACTTGCAATCCGAAGCTCCACCTTTGACCTACTGGTTCGAAATTGCAAGCTCTTATTGTCGAAGTGACTCTGAATTCTCCACTCTCTAAGGTTAGATTGGCGTGCAACTCCACTCTCTAAGGTTAGATTGGCGTGCCTTTGACGTCACTAATGTGATTGAAAACCTCCTGCCAGTTTTGCCTCAAGTTAGCCTCCGGATGCTATTTTTATCCTCCAGGTTAGCTTTCACGTTTCGATTTGAAATCAGTGCTCAATATCTCAAAGTCCACTAAATCCGTGCTAGTCGTACTAGGGTCACTTTCAGACATCCGACATCTTTGCACTAACCTACAGGGTTGATTGTTTCAGTCGCCTTTATAAGGAACCTTGCTGCCCCAAATCGAACCCTGGATCTCCAAACTGGTCAGCCGACGCTCTACCGTTGAGCTACTGGGAAGAAATTTTCGAATTGACCCTTATTGTTGTATTGACTCGAATCGAATCGAAATCGAATTGACTTTTATTGTCGAACTCTGCATACTCACCTCTCAACATTTACCTATGCATTACCTATTCACAACCACGTATCTCCGTGTTCATGCGGAGTACGATTACGTTAAACATGTGGGTCCGTAAGTCCTTCCGAGAGGTTGGTGGTAGGGGAAGGAGGGTACGGTCCCTCTGGATGCCTCCCCCACTGGGTTCCGGTCTAAATTGGGTGGCACTTCTTTGCCGTCCAAACAGTTACCTTACACCTTTCTGGTAGGTCGGACTGTCTGGATCTCAACAACAACAACACCCACGTATATATATATATCGATTTTCATGTCTACACAGCTCAATATATTCTTAGAACGATCACATGAATTCCATAGTTCCTCTGATTGCCTTTGACGGAATCATTTATTGTGATGAATTGAATCCCTTTGATGTCCGCCAACGTAATTAAACTCGGGCCCTGGAGCATGCTTCTATAGTGATTGTGCGACCCCACCATCCGTCCTGGAATCTCTCGGGTCGGAAAGATTAGGGCTTATTACAGTTCACTCTGCGAGGATTGAATTATTGGATCAATTAAGAATCTCTAAGACAGACTAGTGAGTGGAAAAGACTATAGAAGTGGCCGTCTATCTTAATACAGATCACCGGCAAATTACAAAAAAGGAAATGGAATTTCTTTAATATTTAGATATAAATGTATTGCTTGAATCTTACTAATGTATTTTGCTTGGAAATATTTCTGCAGCAATGAAACGCATGTAACATATCCAGGATGCTACACATATAGAGGATGAAATGTTTGTAAAATTGCAGTTCATATTGCCTATCAAGTATGCTACACATGTAGAGGATGTTGCACATACAGAGGATGCAACAAGGATTATACATATGTTAAAGGTGCAACAAGGATGCCTGTAGAGGATATTACAAGAATGCTACACCTGTAGAGGATACTACAAGGACGCTACACCTGTAGAGGGTACAACAAGAATGCTACACTTGTAAAGGATGCTACAAGGATGCTGCACATGTAGAGGATACTACATGGATGCTGCACAAATAGGTGATACGGCAAGGTTACTTCACATGTAGAGGATACAACAAAGATAGAATGCAACAATAGATACACATTGATAGAATGCAACAATAGATACACATAGATAGAATGCAAAGAGGATATAATATTTGCAAATTATGTAATGCATGTAACTTGTTCTTACTTTCTAAGATTTTAGACATCAGAAAATGAACATGTCAAATCTATAAAAATGCATCTCTAAAAGTACAAAGCCTCAAAAATAATATATATTCCCTGCCTCATAACTTTCATCAAAAATCGATGAAACTAATGTATGAACTCAAAAGATAATACGATATTTTTCCCAATACAGTGAGAGCTTCAATATCAACTTCGTAATATTTTTACAACACGACGAAGACTTAGAATCATGGCCTCAATGCAACTACCACCGCATATGAACTGATTTTGCCCTAGCTGCATTTCAAAATCTCCGAATAGTCATTAACTCAAATAAACTGGCAACAAGAAAACTAGCTACTAGTTGTGAAAACCTCAATGACTACCAAGGAAACCAATCGTACCACTCAGTCAACATTAAACGATTGGACTCCCTTGAACAAGAATTCAATGCGCAGTTCGTAATCACAACTATTCGTTTATCAGCTTAATTCTGCGGTAACAGTCTCTCTAATTTTGTGTCAATTTGGATTGGTATCTCTTCCTCTAGCCTTTTTTCGACGAAAGAGAATATAATTAAATTAAAGTAAATCTTTACATAAAATGAATGAAATAGCGGGTAGCATAATTGGGTATAATTTAGGTGACATGGATTCGATTTTTTGTTCGAGCTGAATGAGCTTTTGAGATGTTCTCTACCACTAAAATCGCAATACTTTCTATTTCAAAATTCCCTGTATAAAATTGCGAAATGTTGGATGAACGTTAATAGAACTTTTTTCAATATTTCTACCCGATACAATATTCTTCTCACTATCAACCTAAGTTACATTCATTCTTAACAATGAGGCGAAAGCTGCAAGATTGAAAACGCATAACTTGGCATAGAATGAATGCCTTAAGTGAAAAGTGATGAGTTCCATGTCATTTTACAGATAAATTGCAAATATCATGAATGAAGTAGAAGAGTTTTACTTAAATCGTGGTATTTTTTTGAAATAAAAGTGAAAGCTGTTTCTTTATTGAAATCTGCAGAGGTATACTTTTGTGCTGTAGCTTATAGTTAAAAAAAAGTGTTTCTTAAATTATCAATATTCTCGTACTTTAAAAAACGTACTTATCCCTACACCCTCTCCCTTTTTCTACACAAAACCATATCAACATATCCTTTTCAGAGATTGTTTTTGAAAGTCTATCCCTTTTTTCCGAAGAGGTTTATTTCTTAGAAGAATGTACATTAAATATGTACTATAACAGTATCTCGATACTTTAGTTTTGTTTTGATATGATAGATTTATGAAAAAAAATTTCAAAAGAAAGCTACTAATACTTTCAATAAATATAATAGTTAGTATATAAACGGAATGGTAAACACGCCTACCAATAAACTTTAAAATCAAAAACAACCAAATAAGTGGATATAACATCATTTAATAAATCTCCTTATTATGACCCACAAAATCACATAGCGAAAGCGCTTTCGGACATAATCATGCCCTTCATCAGTGGCGAAGTAAAATAAAGTACCAACAAGTAAATAAATATAGGCCGTATATTCTGTACGGTATCCTACAACTATGAAACAATGCTGGTTAATTATACTCATAATTAAAGTACCCTTAGTTTAAAAATAATTAAAAATACATATACTAAATGCTGCCTTTATGTTGGGCCAACTAACATTAGCGACACCTAGACATAATTTTCAAAGCATTATAGCATTTTCAAAGCATTATGGCATTTCATCCATAGGAGTTTTACCGCCATCTTTCTAACTCCATAGATTCTTCCTTGTGATATCATATGCAAAACTAAAAGTGAGTATTGAAGTGTTCCAAACTTTACGGAGACACAATGATCTGAACATACTATTGAAAACATGAAATTAGAAAGAAGGAGATAAAACCCCTATCGATGAAATGCTTTAAAATGCCATAATGCTTTGAGAATTATACCTAGGACTCGGTAATGTTAATAAACTAGCTGCTATTGTTAGTTGACACAACAGAAAGGCTTAGTATTTAGTATATGCATTTTTCATTATTTTTAAATTTAGGATTCCCTAATTATGAGTATAATTAACCAGTGTTTTTTCATAGTTGTAGCAAAGAGTACAAAATATATGGAGATAAAAATAAATTGAAAGGAAAAATAAATTTGAATACGTAGGAATATTCTTTATTGTTTCAGTTCTACTTTGCATTGAGCTAATATATATATTTTTTTACGAAATTGGCAGTTTAAATAAATATGTTAAGCCTTTCGCCATAGAAATACATACAATGCAGGTCTACTTACCTTATCCCAGCGCCACCTGAATTATTGTCTCAAACGATATTGTCGTTTTCTTAATATGAAGTTTTAACTCCTTACTTTTACATCCATGGTACTTAGATATGTTGGAAAGCTGCCATGATTAATAATTAAATACATTAATAATTAAATACAGTTTGTTATTTTTTTCTAATAACAAACTGTATTAGAATAAAAACTGTATCTGAATAAAAAAATTATTTTGACTGAGACCTTAAAAATGTAGTTACATGTTTCTCTTTTCGGTTTTGCCTGATCCAAAGATATTTAACATTGTTTTAACAATAGCTCAAATAGTTCTACTTTTATCAAAAATTTTAGAATTAATAATTTAAAAAGTTGGATTGTTAAGTCTCCTATTACATTATTTGCCAGAATGTTTGCATATCATCTTCGTAAAAACCCGCTATGGTACATTACCCAATTTAAAATCAATAATTTCCCTTCATGATTTGAGACCAAAAGTATAATTTCCTGCACTAAAATTAAAATCGGTTTATATTTTATTAATGTTAATAATGTTAAGAACGAGTAAAATGGCGTCACTGGAGTCTATATAAAAAACCAGACAGACAAAACACCCGAAGAGGCATCCTTTCTTATGTCTTGAATCTAGGGTTTCCATACACAGAAGTTCTAATGGATTGCCAGATTTGGCGATTTATTGCGAATTTGGTGACATTTAGCGACTTTTCGGATGCTCGAAAAGCACCTCGAAATAACGAATATTTTACAAGATATGAGAGATTTCTAGAAGTTTTTACAGAGAATGTATAAAAAGAAATTCAAATAGTGTGCGCTTGAAATGCAGATTAAAGCCCTGTAGAATTCGGGGGTGTTGGAAGAAGGCGTTTCTCCTTGAAGCCGAATTCAAGGAAAATGTTAGCTCGACTAAAAAACACAAAGAAAGATGTTAAAGTTGAGAAAAGACTATTCATGAATTCATTTGCCTAAAAATCACAGGATCAAATGGTCTGGATAATTTCTTAAGAATTTTCAAATAGTGTGCGCTTGAAATGCAGATTAAAGCCCTGTAGAATTCGGGGGTGTTGGAAGAAGGCGTTTCTCCTTGAAGCCGAAATCAAGGAAAATGTTAGCTCGACTAAAAAACACAAAGAAAGATGTTAAAGTTGAGAAAAGACTATTCATGAATTCATTTGCCTAAAAATCAAAGGATCAAATGGTCTGGATAATTTCTTAAGAATTTTCAAATAGTGTGCGCTTGAAATACAGATTAAAGCCCTGTAGAATTCGGGGGTGTTGGAAGAAGGCGTTTCTCCTTGAAGCCGAATTCAAGGAAAATGTTAGCTCGACTAAAAAACACAAAGAAAGATGTTAAAGTTGAGAAAAGACTATTCATGAATTCATTTGCCTAAAAATCACAGGATCAAATGGTCTGGATAACTTCTTAAGAATTTTCAAATAGTGTGCGTTTGAAATGCAGATTAAAGCCCTGTAGAATTCGGGGGTGTTGGAAGAAGGCGTTTCTCCTTGAAGCCGAATTCAAGGAAAATGTTAGCTCGACTAAACAACACAAAGAAAGATGTTAAAGTTGAGAAAAGACTATTCATGAATTCATTTGCCTAAAAATCACAGGATCAAATGGTCTGGATAATTTCTTAAGAATTTTCAAATAGTGTGCGCTTGAAATGCAGATTAAAGCCCTGTAGAATTCGGGGGTGTTGGAAGAAGGCGTTTCTCCTTGAAGCCGAATTCAAGGAAAATGTTAGCTCGACTAAAAAACACAAAGAAAGATGTTAAAGTTGAGAAAAGACTATTCATGAATTCATTTGCCTAAAAATCACAGGATCAAATGGTCTGGATAATTTCTTAAGAATTTTCAAATAGTGTGCGCTTGAAATGCAGATTAAAGCCCTGTAGAATTCGGGGG